>JAXISO010000036.1:0-251760 GCA_036785465.1 Colletotrichum agaves | reverse complement strand
CCCCCCCAACAAGGTCTTGATTGGCCCTGGTTTGGTAAAGCCCTGGTCCACAGCAGCTATCGTGCGTATCGTGGCCTAGGCTTTGTCCTCCCGACGCAGGTATTGCATCACGGAGAAAAGGCGGGATCGCACCCGGAGTTCTCACCCGAGAAGCTCTCGGCATTTGGAGCCGGCGTAGTACCAGAGCACGACGCCTCCACTCGAATCTCTGGAATACCCGCGGCAGGCGTCCGAGAAGACCACTGGAGACCGGGTGTCGACTGGTACGGCGGGATGTAGTTCCATTCAGTCATGCCTTGGAGTATCGATGGAGAATCATCCGAAATAAAGTTCTCGGGCGCATTGAAGTTCGAAGCAGCGTACGAGGCTGTCAGAGGCAGAGAACCTTGGGACGGTATTTGGTATCCGCCAAAGGCCAGGTTAGACTCCCAACATTGCGAGAAGCTCTCGGCATTTGGAGCCGGCGTAGTACCAGAGCACAATGCGTCCACTCGAATCTCTGGAATACCCGCGGCAGGCGTCCGAGAAGACCACTGGAGACTGGGTGTCGACTGGTATGGCGGGATATAGTTCCATTCAGTCATGCCTTGGAGTATTAATAGCGAATCATCCGAAATAAAGTTCTCGGGCGCATTCAAGGTCGAGGCAGCGTACGAGGCCGTCAGAGGCAGAGAACCTTGTGATGGTATTTGGTATCCGCCAAAGGCCAGGTTAGACTCCCAACATTGCGACTGTTCTCGCGTCCAAGGACTGAGGCACGCTGTATCTTGGTGACTGGCTGTTGCTTCGCTGAGAAGCGGCATCTCCTGGCTGTTGCCGAGGGGTTGTGCGATGCCTTGGTTTGGTGGAAACTTCGAAGCAGGGTTTGGTTGTTCGCTGAGAAACCGTTGATCAGCTGCCGGGATCTGGTTCTCTCCGGTGTCGTGGGTTGGACTTACGCCACCGTAGAAGCCTTGGTCCGAGTTGCAGTTGTTGCAATCCTTTACGGGAGTTTGAGTGTCCACGCAGGACGTCCAGGCCGTCGAGTCAGGACCAGCATCGACCGTTGAGGGAAAGGAAGTATCGCCGCTTACACTGTTGCTGCTCGGTGTGAAGGGATTGCTCGGAGTCCGCATTCCCGGGTGAAGGTACGTCGAATGATCGTAAGTATGTGCCACGTTCGCTTTCGCTCCTGTCAAGAACGCTAAACAGTCAGCGGTGGTTTCCGTTTGGAGTCTGCCGGACGCACCTGGATCATGAGCCGTCGGCGGCGCGGTCCTCGGCCGCGGAGAGCTTCTCGCGAACCCGAGATCGATCTCGGACTGTCTTTTCGCAGACAGGCGGCCCTTGGCCCTGAGCTTCTCGAGCACCCTCTTCCCCGCGAGGAAGTCGATGTTGTGCGATTCGAGAACGCCTCCGGACACGACGGTGACGTTGCATCTTCCTACGTCACTGTTCTGGAGCCACGGTGCTTCGACGTCGACAGCCACGAATCTTTCCGGCGCTACGATTCCGAAGTCGGTCAAGATGATTACACGTACAGAAGGAGTACAGGGCATGGTCCTCAGGTTGAGCTTCTTGGCGGCGGTCTCGGAGATGAGTGACATCTTGCAGCTCGAATCATAGTGCGTTGCGAGAAACACGGGTTCCGTAGCCGTTCCAGCCGCTCTGACCCAAAGAGCCGGCTTTGCTTCGTGGCGCTGCGAAGAAGACGCAATGTTCGGCGATTGTGTTCCATGCCGAGCGGGAGGCAACAGGGCTCCGGAGCTGTACCCGCGAGGGCGGGCCACTCCTGTAGCCCGATTGGACTCGTCCTGCCGACCTGCCCTGCTTGGTTTCTTCGGAGGCTTCGGCCGAAGTCGTCTGGGCACGTTTGGTCTTCGGGGGTTGTCTCCTGGGATCGGCTGCGATGGGTTCGGGGTAGAAGCCCCTTGTGTGGTGTCAAGAAGCAAGTCTCGAGGTGGCCGATGTCTGCTTATACGGACATTCGGGTCGTGGCGCAGGGCAATATGAAGGAATGGCCGTCTTCTGAGTGTCCTTTCGTAAAGAGGGCATGTCGATAAATTGCCTCTCATGATTGAGTGGTCGTAATCGTAACAGATGCCGTAATTAGGCACGACTAAGCAACACTACGTAGCCTCTAATGGTGTCCTCGGCTTTAGTGCGTGGCTCAATCGACAGAGTGAAATAGTAATTGGCAGTCGACTTCCACCAAGTTTCCGGGGACGACTGCGGCCCGGTGATGGCCGATGAGTAGGGCGGGATGGCAAGTCCCAATCCTGACCTCCGGCCCGCAATGTAGGCCTGAGAAGGATGGTCGGGTGAATGAAATGTAAAGGGAAGAGTAAGGCAGCCTTTCCAATTTTATAGACGTGAACCGAATCTGTGATTGTATATATCTTGGAAAGCCAACGGGTGAGTGGGAGTGCGTCAGGCTATGGGCACCAGGGCGAGGAAGGCGAATTACAATTCTCTACAATCATGCGGAGCGAAGAAGAATCGACACACCGACGGAGAGTCCTGCCAGCACTGCCACACAGAAACAGCTTCGCGGGCCTCGAGTGTTACATGATGTACCGGAAAACCAAGTGGTATTCGGCTTGGGAAATCCAACCTTGCCCGTCAAGGCGTGTCCGCAGCAAGCGAGGCTTTCTGGGTCGATGGAGCTCGCGTGGATGCCTTCAGCAGCCTGCTCTGCTGGGCAGTCTGCGTCTTGGAGGTCCGCCGAGCTCCTTGCTTGAGACACATGGAACGGGACACACGCGAGTTGAAGACCTCGGAGGGAAGAACCGGTATATACGTCCGGCTGGCAGCCAGACGAAGCATAACAACAGGCTTTCCTAACCCACGACAGATGCTTTCGTAGCTGGCAAGGCCTGCCGGGCTTCCTGGACGCGCGCCCTGCACAAGAGCTTCGGTGCTAATTACGTGGTCGAACAGTTGTGGGCGAGAGATCCAAGGCTGCACGTCTCTCCGCCTGCATGCTTTTATTGTTGTCCTTGGGTCGTGTATGATGTGAGACCATGCATACCACCACACCCTCCTCCCAGCCTGGTCTTCCACGAGAGGGGTTCATGACCGACGTCTAAAATCGCACCAGGCGAACGAATGAGAGCCGCAGCTTACTCTTTTCTTTGAAAATTGCACGAGTTCAAATGCAGACGCGAGTTCATCACCTGCACATGTAATTGGTTCAATTGCCCGAGACTGACGGTTTGTAATTTGGCAAGCCACCCCTTGGAAAAATACCAATTACAATTCCGTTCCGCACATTCGCGAGCCTTGTCTCTGCAACTCAGCGGAACAAGAGCCCCCTTTGCCGTCTTCGGTTACCACCAAGCAACAGTGGTGTACTGACAAGAATACGTTGGATGTCGCGTAGTGCAACATGACGCAGAACATCCCCAGCCTCGCCATTTTCGGGACACCGAACATGCCGCGTTCAATTGCATTTTCGCGGATATCGAGCCCGGCTCTAAGGCTGTGTGACGCTGCTAACGGGCAGCTTCGGGCGAGGGCGAGTCGTTTATAAGTAGTCGATGGATGCTTGTCGTTGGATCCACGTTTACAAGCACAACGATCGGTCGAAGTCTCAGTGAACCCAATCTGGCTCCCGGCATTGAGCATCACCCGGGCAAAATGCAGAAACCATGCCCTCATCAGCATTCACACCCGACAGGAACCGATTGCCTAGCGCCAGCCCCTGCCGGGAGTTCCTGCCGGTGGGCAGTCCCGCCCAAGACGGAGTCCAGGGGCACGAGGTCCGACGACAGCAGCGAAAGGTGTCTTCGTCGTTCCGCAAGTTCGGGCTTCACCGGCGTAGGCGGCAAGGCTGACACCAACACATCTTGCACATGCCCGCCATCCGAAGCGGGCGCAATGAACGGGTGTGGGAGCGGTGAGCCCGGCGGCACACCTTCGACACGTCTTCCTGCTGGCGGGTTTTCTCGACACGACGGGACTCCCGGGGCCCATCACCCTACGAAACTCGGTGCGCAACTCGTCGCTCGCCTGGAGAACATTCGTCTCTCGGGGGGAAATCTGTCGAGGCAAGATTTGTCCTTCGAGGGGGGTGTAGACATGAACAGCAATGAAGAGTTGCAACTTGACGAGTGCACCTGGGAGCAAAGTCCGGCACTCAAGGATTTTCGACAAGATCCAGGACATGAGTTCTGGAAGTGGCATGTACAACAGCAGCAATGGTTTCACCGAGACGAGGATACGGGATTGGTGATCTGGTGTCCAACAGAGTTGGATTAAATCATCCATCAATGAAATGTGGCTTTGTATCAAAACAATTAATATTTTTTATGATCTTTGGGAGTCCTACTGTCTCTGAGTTTCTTACCAGGACATCTTCCCAGGGAATCAACTTTGTATCGCGATATTCAACTCGAGTTCTATGAAAGACTACAAATACGGACACACTTTGAGCTACACAGAGAAGCGCGAGAAAGCCTGGGCTTTGAGAAACATGAATGGTCGAAGTCGAGCATACCAGTGGAACAAGACTGTTGTCCTGATTCCCTCCACGTGGTTTCAATCCACACGATCTGGGATAACATAAAGGAGGGCCCCATCAATGGTCTAATTGACAGTTTGGTGCGCCGAATTGAGGTGATCCTTGCCGCAAGGGGTTAGTATACACAATACTAACTAAGTAGCTATATAAGCATTTGAATAAAGTACTAGATTTAACATCTAGGCTATTTTACTATTTACCAAGAAAGTTATGACCTTTTTCATTTGCTGGGTGGTTCTGACTGATTTCGGCGGTTCCCGGGGTTTTTTTTTTTTTTTTCTTGACACGGCACCGTAGCTATATGTCTGGTGGCAAGTCGTGCGGCAAGTCGCACTTGAGGGATTGAGAATAACCGTTGGCGTGGCCGTTTCCCTACACCTTGTCGCAGGCCAGAGCTGCATCGCGAAAACGGGAGGATAATTCATCTAACCCAACGGTGGATGGCGGGGTCGATGCAAAGTGTGTTGTGAATAGAGGCGTACGGCTGGTGGACCGAGAGGGGGGATCCGGCCCGTGCGGATGCAGCCGGTCGTGGTCCGTGTCCACCGGACCCATATCTTTGGCGCCGGGCCGGGGAGCTTCCAAGTGAGTGCCCGGACCGTCTCCGAACTTCGGGGTTATTGACGAGTGCTCCGGCACTCCCTCCATGGTTTCAGGAGGAAGGGCTGGTAAATGCTTGTCTGGTTCCACCGGTTCCTTCTCAACCATGCTCAGCACTTCCGTCTGAGATGTATTAAGAGCAACCTTCTTCCAGAAATTGGTCCCTACGTACATGGTTGCCTCTCCTCCGCTGTCTTGCGGGTCGAGGACGCCAATGTTCACTGACATAGCATGATTTATGCCGAGCGATGGGGCTCTGATCCGCATTTGAACATATTCTCTTAGATATCGGATGCCGACTGGTGTTTGAAAGGGATTTTGTCGTTGTGCAGGCGTCATGGGTATGCGCCGGAGATTCAGCTGGGTGACTAGCAAGGTAGTCACCACGGAATAAACCCAATGAGTGTTGGTAGCAAGGTGCGTGCTGAAAGCCCCATTACCTGATTCAATCTCGACGTGGAACACCGGCATGTCCGTGATGGCGGGAGGCGTCTGACCAGCGTCCGCGTTCAGTTGTACGTTGTGTTCAGGGTGTGTTGCATGCGGTTCTGCTGACATGGTCACGGGGTGGGGGCACGTCCTTCTGTGTTAAATGCTGAGATAATATTGCCCTTGGCTATTTCGAGTGAAGTAAGTCGTGTCTAGATGAGTGTGTGTGTGAAGCACTGCCTTTGTATGTGTCTCGTCGTCTCGAAAGGGTGAAGTGTGGAGGGTTTGAGCTGGATATCGCAATTCGATGGTTCAAATGAAGTCCGCGACGTTTGCTTGGCCGGGTGGTCGGGCGGAGGAAAAGGATGGAACGATTGACCAAATAAGTTAGCAAAGTGGTGTTGCGGCCGTGTAATCCCATTCCAATTGACTTAGAACACGGGGACACGATATTATACGCTTGCAAGGCACAGATGGGTTGGTTCCTCTCGACCCGGGCGAACCACGCGCACTGCTGCGGAGAAGGCCGACACGATTTGAGGCAGAGCCCCAATCCTGGTCTCTCGTTCATGAAAAGGAGGCTATAACACGGACGTTTAGTTCACACTCACAGATGACGACGCCTTTCCGATGAGGCCTCCCCTACTTTTTGACCGAAGCCTGCGCCAGGACGTCCCAAAACCACACCCGCCTCGCATGATCTCGTACTGCATAGATGTCCAATTGGAATTTCGGCCCGACCCGCGCTGGAGGGGTCGAAGCGAGTATCACTAAGGTGCCGTGCGTTCTGGACATCCTATCGACAGCATCATCAGCGCTTCCGGTCCCGCTTCTCTGCATAGTCCTTTCCAAATTCCAACGCATGCGGGCATTCTCAGACGATCTCACGGATTGAAGCAGGACATGGGGCTCACTAGCCCGTCTCACAGTACACACAATGTTGTCCCGGACGTGATCCCGCTCGTTTGTCATAGTTTGGCCGCAGGCTGGGCTGCTGACCTGGCTTGCGAGGTCCTGCGAATCAGTGGATTTCTGCGTCACCGTTGCACTGAGAACGCGCGCAGGATTGCTTCTCGAAGTTGGCCGATCTCTTCCAGATTAGTCGTCTCCAGAGAAAGAAAAAGGCGCAGAGGCAACGAAGAAAGTCCGGTGCTTTTGGGGATGCATCGTCGTCTTTTCTTTTCGTGGGTCAATTGGCCAGGAATCTCCAGAGAACAAAACCACAATGGCATCGGATGCTCCGCTGGTGCTTGTGACGACAGTATATGTGAACGGGTCAGTACAGGTGTTGGGGACTACTGAGTCTCATTCTTTCGGTCCCCTCTCCCCTCTACTGAATGTGTTCAACTTACGGATGATTGTGCGATAATACAATTTCACCGACATTTGGTTTCAAGGGAGGCATCAAGGACAAAGCTCCAAGTCCCCAGTCTCATCTATTTGGTCTAAGGTTTGTTTATCTCGTGGGTACTCCAGCACAGCGGTAACCTTTTTTTTCCAGATCCACCATCAGCCGTAGGCTACGATCCAATGGACCGAAGCTCTGCAGATCAACCCCTCGGAATAATCAAAAACCACATGTTCAACACGGACGACGATGCTCAACACAGCGAAATATGGACGACGCCCGCCTACTCGCAGCGGCGGGGACACTCTTCCAAAGCCTCTACGGACTTCACGATTTATAGCAACCAAGCCCCCTTAGGAAACGTCGCTACTGCTGCCGAGGAGAGGGGCCAGAGAACGTGTTCTTCTTCGCGAAAGCACTCGGCGCCTGCTCCGCCAGGGCTTGACGAGCCGGCGAATCGACCGAGCGAGCAACAGAGCGGACCGACCAACCCTGAAGCCAGCATCGGTCAAAGCCAGAAAGACTTCGAGATGGACCCTGCTCATGACTTCTGGAAGTGGAGCATCGAGAGGCAGAACTGGTATCACGTCGACGAGACCACCGGATCGTGGATGTGGGCGCCTCTTGAACTGGATTGAACAGATTCGCATGTTTCATTGGCTTACTCTCAACTTCGATTCTTTTTTCTTGGGAAGCGGGGATTCTTCTTGCGATTTCGTCCAAGTTGGATCTGAAGAAGACAATGCCACAACAAGATGAAGCTGACTTTGGACGGATTCACAGATGCCGACCACAACAACCAATCTCGCGGTTTCCCTCCTAAGGAGGTAGACTGTTCAAGTTCATGGAGAGAATTACGTGTAGGAGGGAGGTGCTGGAGATTAATTTGACTCCTTTTACTAAGGGAATATAAGAGACGAAAACCATTCTACCTGGTGTCCCTCTGTCCAGAGACTTAGTTCACAAGGAGACCCAGACTGTTCGTTCCGTATAATAAGTCACGACTTTCTCTTTGTAGCAGGCTGATTTAAACATGCAATTACAAGATCTTTGTCGTACAGGTTGCTTTCATCCGTTCATGTTGAATCCGTTAGAGGTCGTGCGCAAATCGTAGGACAAGGGGTTGTAGAGTGGACTTGTCGGAGACTCAGTCCAAACACCAAACATCCTGGAGACTACGCCGCGTTTATATCAGTATTCGACTGTCTCGCCTGACTCGCGGTACCTTCGCCATCCACGTGAGTCTCAATCAGAGTACGAGACATCTTGGACTCTCTTGTATCCAAACTTCCGGCGATAAGCGGGACCCATTTGCTCCGGGCCCGGACCCGGCATTGGGATATGACGGGGCGCCGCTGAACTGGTGTTCGCTAGACCAGCATCAGACGACGATCTCGTTCAGATCATCTGGATCCTCTCAAAAGCATGAAAGCCCTTTACTCCGGCTCACTTAGGTACCATTTGTCGGACGCCTAATTGGACCGTAAGCCTCGGCGGGCAACCGAACTAAAGCACTCCTACAGTCCATTGCAGCACACGACCTATACATAGCTTTTGCACCACTGTCATCTTAAATTACTGAGTTTGGGATTGTTGTCGCCTATGTCTTCAGTTGACGAGTGGAAACTGGGTCTGGAGAGGTTGACGAACCATCGGGTGGATTGGTGGCCACTCGCTGCTCCCGTTCGGACTCCGGAAGCTGACGAAGTTCGAGCCCGTTGGATCTGTGTGAGTATATTCACGTTCAAGAATCCCTCACCATGACAGCGCGCTGGCAACATTTAGAGCTATGGACGAACAAGGTCGGAGAATGTGCCCTTGAAATTCAGCCAGATTACTAGATGGTTCATCAACAACCGCACAGCAGGCGAGGTCATCTCCAGCGGAGAAAGACCCGTGGCTGCAACATTAAATCATACACAGGAATTCAACCTCACAGAGGAGGTCTTCCCAGTCCTCGTCCGAAGCAGTGAAGGTCGAGGAGTCTGGCAGCCTTGACGTCGCAGCTCAATCACGAGGAGATGTAAACTAGGAGAAGTACATCTTCTTGGTAGCGTCCTCCGGTTCTCATCAACTTCACCAAATCGTCTCGACCACTCAGTGCACAAGGGAGTTCGCCCGCAACCTTTCGTGAGGGCAACCGCAGACTGCGGGGTTCTCTGGTGGTACTGGTTCTCGGTCTACACTTTCTCCCACTGTGACTTTTATGAATTCCAGAAGTTTGATGTCTTCAAAGATGTGTCTACGTCGACAGGGTCTGCCGCCCGATCACTATGAGGAGTAACTTTCACCGCCCTCGCCCAGCGGAGAACGATCCTCCCATCAGCGTTGAGGAGTTCCGCCACATAACTATCGACGTACCTCCAACGTCCACTGCGACAACCGTTACCAGCCCTTTGTTCTGGTGGCGCAAGAACCGTTATACTATCCTCGCCTCTGTCGACCAGGGCGACAGACTAAGCACATTCTGGTGTCGTTACGCCACAAGAAGAAACATTGGCGGCTAGGGTGTTTATTTACGTACTGTTGTGTCTGATGCCCTGGCTTGCGTTTTTCTATTTTCCCCGCATACATATTCGGACTCAGCGAGAAGGCGGCGGATTTGCAGAATGCAAGTACTCCCGTTGACCATTACTCTCGAAACGACAAGCATTGTTTATAGCGTGCTTGGTAACACAGGACCAAGGCCAGCAAAGGACCAAGAGTTATCAGGTGCGAGGTGTTCCGACCTGGCGAAAACCATTTCCTCTGTGTTTCTGAAGGTTGGGGATCGGAGGCAAGATAGAATCTGTTGAAACGAGAAAGGCCCCTAGCATCGGGGGAAAAAAAAGACAACCTGTGAAGCTGCTGCGAGCCGTCCTCAGACTAACGTTGACACCCAGCACATACCAAAACCAAATTCGACGCCACCCGTTCTGACGGTGGTGACGGGTTCGAACACAACACCGGTGGTCAAGGTCTCAATTCGCGAAAACTTGACTTTCGAACAGAACGTGGGATCCAGCGATTGTTTCACAGGCTCGACACTGGGGTTCCTGGGTTGATATCTCGAGGAAATTGTCATGAAAGAAGAAGTTGTGGAGGAAAACGCCAAGGAAAGGTGCGGAGTACGAATGGAGCTTTCGGATTTTCAGATAGTCATCAACAGAGAGTTAGCTACGTGGTTGATTCTTTAGTCTGTACACTGAGTGGACAGATGAGTGTGGAGAGTACTCATGTGCTCGCGCCCATCCCATTGTACTTGTGGGGTGAAGATGAGGATGAGGATAGAACGACGACAATCAAGATAGATGGCAGCTGGAACGGACACGGCAGCATCAAAAGCACCTTAAAGACACGGCGTCGACGACTTTGATCAACCTCGACTAAACGCCAGCCAGTTAGTTGTACATGGTTAGTAATACCTTCATCGCTCGACCTTCAAGAAAACCACACTGATATCATTAGCTACAAGTAGATTGGCAACAAGAAAGCTGAATCCCTTCGGAGTCCACGACACATTCAAAGCCCACGTCGGTACTCATCGCAATCGAACTCGGAGACGCCTCAATGGCATCTGTGGATTCGCCATGAGGAGGATATAGCAACAGTAGACAAAGACGATGGTGGTAGCAACACGTTTCAGGCAGCCATGGCCAAACGGGAAAGGAATGGAAGGCAAGAGGTAAAGCAGGAATGACAATAACAAGAGCTAGCTTATGGGTTGTGACGACGTTGGTTGTCGTAGCCTTTGAGTAGTGTTCAAACACACGAATTTCATTTAGAGTCCCAGGCTTACATGACTAAGAAACCTAGCCACCCTACCCATCTGCAAAACAACGTTTCAACAAACAAACAATCCCCCAGTTCGGTATGACGCCTTACCCTAGTCTCATGAAACGAACACCCACCCCTTCAGGATTCCCCGCCCCGGATCCCATCAACCCCCGGCAAGCGCCGATCGCGATTGCCCGTCAACCTCGGCCGCCCGCGTGATGTACCTCACCTTATATCAGCATGATATCCCAATTGCGCGAACGGGCGTGGAGTGGACGTGCGCATGCACCTGTGCTTCCCGGTCCGTGCTACCGATTGACATCACTGCGGTATGAGCACACAGCACAAACATTTGTCAAGCGGAAACAATATCTCAGAAAGATTTTGGTCTTCATTTTTCCTTGCTCTCTCTCTGCGCGAAGCCCCTGTTCGACGTTTATACCGGGAGACTCAAGATTGAGGAGCCCAAATTATTCTTCTCAATTCCAGAACGCCCGGGAGCTCGTGAGATAATAAAAGAATTAGGAGATGAGGAAAGATGAGAACCGTCGTCATGAAGATGAAGTCGTGGATCAAACAGGATGGATGCCACCCGGAGTATCATGGAATAACCAGAAAAAAAAAAGACTCCATCCGCATTCATTCTCATATGCAAATTGACCCGGTCGAAGACAGAATGACCAAAACTTTAGGGGGGTATTCAAGTTCGCATTATCTCGCCCCGACGATTCTCAAACTTTATTCCTTCATCTTGACATAGTTGCTTGGGAATATGCCGTGCCTCGTTCCAATCATGCCAGTCCTGTGCAAAAATGTCAGCATGCAATTTGTGAAGCGGCGGAATGCCTACGTACCACCAGTCGGTTTCGTTGTCGGTCCTCTTCAGCACCGTGATGACGTCGCCCTTCTTGAAGCCGAGATCACCAGGCTGGTCCGCTTCGAAGGTGAACAGCGCGACGGCCTCGTTCTTCTTGAGCATGGCCGTTTTGGACGCAAAATTGGGCTTCGGCGCCGCGGGTCTTCCTGGAGGCCCCTTCTTCTGGTCCGACACGGCCCCGAAGCTGCTGTGCGACGGGTTGTCCCTGTAGACGTAGCTGTCGTTTCCTCTTGCCGCGAACGAGTTGGACCGCGAGACCGTTCCCGCTCCGAAGCCACCGCCGCCGCCGCCGGTGGGCCGGTCGTAGACGTCGTCCTGCCACGTGGTGGCTCTCTTGGGTCCACCGAACTCGTCCGCGCCAGTCTGGCTTCCAGCGTACATGCTGCTGCGATTGTTGTTGAACTGACCCTCGCCGTACCCGCTGCCTCGTTGGCCGTTCCATACCACATCGTCGTGACCCTGGTCGTAGACGGGAACGTCATTGTACATGACATCATCAGCCTGGCCTGTGCGGCCGGCGTTGAAAGCTCGTGAGTTGAGTATGTTCATGAGAGGCGCAGCCTGGGCAGGCGGGCGCACGCTTCCCGTGAGGATTTGGGCTGCGGTGTAGCGGGTGCCGTACAGCTTCTCGTTGGCGTCGCGGCGCTCGATAATGACGGAACCCTCGAGGGAGACACCGGCAAACAGACCCTTGGTCTTGGAATAGGAGAAGATGCCAGCGACGGACTTGAGCGAGGCTGCGCCGGCAGCCTCGGCGTTGCGACCCACGGGCCCAGCGGCAATGGAGACGTTGCCGCCGAGGGTGAGAGAACCGGCCTGCGCAAAGGTCTTGACGGCGCTCGCGTCGTTGAGGATGAAGACGAAATCAGTCAGCTCGAACCCGATCTGTCCGCCAAAGCCGGCGCCCGCGGTGCCGATTGCGCTTGGCGCGCTCCATGATCCATCGGGGAGGCGCGAGACGACAAGGCCGCTGCCGAAACGGCCGGAGCCGAGAAAACCCGCCTTGAGGACGGTGAGGATCGCGAGGCCCTATGTGGGTCAAGAATGTCAGCAATGAGCCGTTCTCCGGGAGGCCTCTTGTTTGTTTGCGTGTTGCGTGCCAAGGCGGGGAGGCAGGACTCGTGGGAAAGGGCGGGGTGTGGTCACCTTCGCGTTGGCGAGAATCGAGGGAGGAATGATTTTGTCGGGGCTGAAAGCTTGCCGCGGGTCGATGAAGGAGGTCAGGATCTTGCCGCACTTTTTGCATTCCGCTATGAGAGGGGTTCGCGAGAAGTCAGCTCAGCTCGTGTTCTTGCGTGGGTGGGTGGTGGTGACGGAGTCGAGCGGGACGACCGGCACGGCGGGCAAAAAGGTGGACTTACACGCCATAGACGACGGCAGCGGGTTGTGGATGCCCATGGTGAGAGTAAGAACCGGCGCGCGAGGTTACGGTGAAGTCGCTGTGGTCTGTCTCGAGGGAGGATTTGGGAGGTTGAAAGGGAAGGGAAAAAGAGAGGAAGCAAAGAGGTAGCCGTATCCGGCCAAGGAAGGTGCCTGGGGATATTTGGTATGTGATTACTTCGGGTGTGTAGGCAACGTTCAAGGTACTTTCTCTCGGGACCCTCTTCGTCCACAAGTTCCACGTCCCGCAGCTGTAGTGGCACTACCTACCTTACTATAGTAGGTAGTCCACACCTCCACGTAATAGTGATTTAGTGGGGTTCCGATGGGTGACGAGCCGCCGAGCGTCTGCGCCTCTTTCTTTTCTTTTTAATCAGTGAAGGGCAATGTCTAAGGCACCTAGGTATGGCTGTGTTCGTTCGTTCGCATTGGTGTGTGTTGGGCTTGGCTCCTTTTCGAGTTGGGCAGAAGGGGGTTTGCTTTTAATGGCCTGGGATTTTCTTTAACCTTTTCCTTGTTGCTTATTCGGCCGAACTGGATTAATATGCAATTATTGGACGATCCTCACTAAACATAAGAGCCACGGCGCCCGGCTTCTCAATGTGCATTTTTCACGATATTTGCGTTTGTCTGGGGTTTGGAGCAGGTGACAGAGGAGCACTGGGATTGCTGGGATTTAATGAAATATCAAACATTTCGATAGAGGAGCTGAGGCGAGGTGAGCTGTTGGTGAGGCGCCACAGCTTGGGCTACGGCGAGAGGCACAGCCAATTCGTCGCTGAGGTGGGAGCCGGCGGTGACAGGCCCGGGGCAGTCGAGTGAGGTAATTGCGCCTGGGATATGCGGGGTAGGTAGGTATCCGTACCTACTTCAGTAAGGTACTCGCTGGGCACCTTGGGACAGTGTGGCGCAGGCACTGACGCGCAAAGCCCCACCAGCAAGGGTAACGATCGCCTGGCATTCCCTCCCGTCTCACGGTCTCACCCTCTTTAGGTTCTTGCTGGGGGGACGCTAGTAGGTAGAAGTAACACGCTCCGGGGTTCCAGGGCCCCGTTCCAATCCCGTGTCCTCGCAAAGTCCCGTCCAGCCTCGCCTCTCCCAGAAACCTCCCTGGCCCGACCATCGTCATTGTTTCGCCGCCGCCTCCAACTACCACGCACGCTTCCTCAAACCCTCATCGAAACCCCCCCCCCCCCCCCCTCTACAACCGCCATCTTCCCACCTTAGCAGAACAAAACTACGAGAACGAGCGCCGTCAGCCTGTGCAAGTGGACATAGTACACACAGTCTGCGCATCCCCAACCCGTTCCTCCGATCTACGCAACCCGCGAACGATAACGAAGGCGGGCTTTGCAATAACGCCGGAAACGAAACACCACCAACTAAACCCCAACGAACCCTTCTCCCCCCCCCCTCTCCTCCTGAACTTCCGAACCCGACGGGCCTCCGAACAGACCTGACCCTTCCACCCCCCCGCGATCCGCGCCGCCTCCGTCGCACGCACCGGGAACTTTCCTCAACAAACCTACACCACCCCTTTATTCCCCGGAACCCGCACCACAAAAATGTCAGAAGCCTACGAGCGCGAACGCCAGAACAACGCCCGTCTGGATGAGCTCTCCGCCAAGGTCTCCGCCCTCCGCGGCGTGACCGTCGACATCTACGACAACGCGCGCGCCCACGAGGTCATCGACAGCACCGTACGTCCTCTACGACCCCAACCCCAACCCCAACCCCAACCCCGTTTCTCCGACAAGAAGATCTCGCTAACAACCATCTCCTTCCCCAGTCGGAAACATTCTCTTCAATGTCGACCCAGCTCAAGGGCTCCGCCGGCCGGTTGACCCGCATGGCCGCCTCCGGGAACAAGGTCGCGATTCTGAAGTTGTCGGGCATAATTATCGGCGTCTTCATTGTCCTGTTTTACATCTCCAAGCTCTTCCTCTGAGATGGCTTGCGACGCGACGCTTTTCTTCGTTCTTCGTCCGATAGATGTCGGGCGGTCAGGTTCGAAAACAGGCGATGATATGATGAGACCGGAAAGGGGGAGACGTGGAGACGACATGAACCACCGAGACGGCCGCGGCCGAGGCACCGGCTATAGTAGTCTCAAGGGGCTCGGTACGGCCCTTCGGCCGGAGAGAGAGAGAGAGAGAGAGAGAAGACAGACTCAACGGTGCTGTGGCATCGCAGAAGACCATACGGGGAACGCGGCTTTTTATCACATGATGGCGGGACGCTGGGCGTGGACGTTCAAATACCCTGCGGGCATGGATTCCGGAGTTTTATTGATTGGGAAGGCGAGCACGGCGACGGACTGCACGATTGTACTGACAGCATCATGGCACACACTTTATGCTCTGTATCATCAATTCTAATTTGCTTGCTTTTTCAGTCTTTTGCAAAATGTTTCATCTATGACGCTTTTGCATCCGGATTATAGATATGTCGCATGAAACCAGCTTCAACCTCCCTTCACCCCCTAATGCTACTCATTCGTTGATTGCAATGTCTATAAGCCAACGAGACGTCAATGACGGCAAAGATAACGCCTCGGCTGCAAATGATCCTGAGACTTCACCTCGCCCATATCATATGCTTCCTCCATTTACTGCCACACGTTCGAGAAGAGGTCCTCACTTCCACCGATGGGCTTCGCAGATCCAGATGTGGCGGCTGGGGTTGTGCTGCTCGTCCATCCTCCAAACTCCTCGTCAGCCTCGACCTTCGGTGCGGCACTAAAACCACCGGATGCGCCGGGGACAATGGGAGTGCTGGCAAAGGAGCCAGAGGCGCCCCATCCTCCAATATCGGCACTTCCTCCGAAACCTCCTGACGGCTTGGGAATCTCCGGGGCTTTCGCGGCAGCTGGAGCTGGCGCCGATGTATCGGGTGTGCTCCAGGCGTTGGATCCCCACACGTCTGAGCCTGACCAGTTCCCTGAGCTGATGGTGCTCGTAGCGGCAGCCGTTGGGTTAGAGGCAGGAGGTGATTTTGCCTGACTCGATGAGAGATTGAAGACGGAGCTGGAGGCGGCAGCCTGAGCAGGAGCGCGGCTAGGCGCAGCGGCGGGTTGCGGGGGCGAGGATAGGTCGAAAAGGTCACCCATACCGAAAGACGCTGGCTGAGCTGGCTTGGGTTGCGACTGCGCAGGCGCCGGTGCAGGGGAGCTGGACCAGCCAAACCCACTGAAATCACTGCTCGAGGATTGCTTCTGCTGCTGGGGAACGGCCGCTGGTGCGGGCTTAGAGTCGAAGAAGCTGCCTCCGCCAAGGCCACCAAAGGCATTCGAGGACGCCGGGGGCGGGGATTTGCTGCTAATGGGGCTCGCTAAGCTCGCGAATGGGTCGGGCGCGGCCGGCTTGGGGCTGGTGGTGTTGCTGAAGCTTAGACTGCTGAAGGCATCATTCATGCCCCCGAACGACTGTTGCTGCTGGTGCCCAAAGGTGGGAGAAGGCATGCCGCCAAACTGGCCACCAGGAACCTGAGGGGCATGTTGTTGCTGGGGTTGAGGTTTTGGGGCGGAGGCGTAGAGTGACAGGATCGATTGCTTCAAGTCTGGCCTGGAAGGACCTCCAATTCCACCAGTCCCGCTGGTGCTAGCCGGTCGTGGTGGAGCCGCAGGTTCTCCGAAGAAATCCAGACCCAACAGCGAATCCTTGGTGCTTGTGGCCTTGGGGGGGGCCGGGTCGGACTTGGGAGGCACCTTTCCGGGTTGCGGGCCGGCTGTGCTTGCGCGAGGGATGGGATCGCCGCCGATAAGATCGACCTGCGGCTGCGGGGCAGCGATGCTCCGGGGAGGAGCGGACGACTTGCCGACCGAGCTCTTGCGGACCGATTCCCGTTTATCGACATTTTGCTTCTCCTTCACCAAGCTCAAGGGTACGTCGTCGTCGCCGTCAACGTCTAACGTGGCAGGATCGGGGATAGGGCCGTCCATCGTCCATCTCTTCAGCTCGTACTTGGTGCGGATAAAGTTCTCGATCTTGGATTCGGAAGGCACATGGCCGGGTGCCAGCTTGGCCTCCCAATATTTGTTTGCGCGCGCATTGCCCCAGCTGAGGATGCTCTTGAGTTGCTCGTCGGTCCAGGAATCGAGGTCCACAGACTTGACTCTGCTGATGTGCGTGCCCATGCCACGGTGGATGCCCGAACACCGGATGCAGATAAAGACACCCAAGTTCCAGCTGGCCCATCGCGGGTCTGTCGATGCAGGAAGTCAGAGAGGGAATCGTTGAGTTCATGGATGGAAAAGGACGTACGCTTGTTTCTTTTGCAGTCTGAGCAGACCTTGTTGCACTCCAACTTCAACAAACTCTTGATCGTCGCCTGGTTCTGGAGCGCTCTTTCGGCTCCGGGGTTTGGCGGTCTTCGAGACATGGTGGCTTTGTTGAGTAGACAGACGGTCGGGACGTACGGGAATTCCTGCAGCAGAGAAAGTGTTGCAAAATTCGTTGGCGAATTATTGGCGTCGCGGCGATTGCAATTAGAAAAAGGGGGGAAGAGCGCAAGATCGCAAAGTCGACAAGTCGAGCCTGAAAGTCGTGTGCCTTGGGATTAATATTATGAATTACCACATCCACGCGGCGGCGCTGATACCAGCCAGGTAAGGGGCAACTGGGCTCTCAACTGCCCAAAATCGTCCCTGCCTAAGGCAATGATGACGGCAAGGTAGGTGGAGTACTTTCAGTGTGGCTTCGCCCCAACTACCTACCTTAGGTACCTACCTCCTGTACCTTAAGGTACGGCTGCCTGCGTAAGGACGACTGGGGGGATGGCCTGACAGGTGGCTTTCGCCTGTGACAGGTGCCCGGCCATTTGCTATTGTCACTTGCACTTGTGATACTCTAGGCTTTCAGGGTGTTTTGTTTCTTTGAGTTGTTCCGATTTCACCTGTTTTACAATTGCAAATACATGTCATCAACTCATCCAAGAAGAACTATTTGGCTTGGCAACGGGCTTGGCTGCATCGCGCTATGGCCTTGTTGACTTGGTTTAGAATGTGGAAGGTTCTGTGTGGAAGAACTAAAGATTAAGCCGGGTGGCAAAAGGCACGAGAAAGATTAGATAAAAATTCCAACAATATCTCGTACTCGAATCGAACTCCATCAATTCAGAGTAACTGTTTTTCCGGTGTTACCAACGCACACTGGCTCGACAGGCACTCAAATAATGCTAGACACAACGTCGGCAATCGTGGCTAGTCTAACTGGGCACCAGACTGAAGGATTTATCGGTGCCTACTCAGTCCTGGACGGACATACGAGTGACTGACCGAATTGTCCTGGTTAGTTGTCACTTTAGTGTCAATATTACTTCGATAGTTTTCTTAATGTAGGCTTCCAGTACTGCTAGGTATTCCGTCTCATGCCATGCCTAGATGGATGACTTTGCTGGTCAACAGCTGGACTAAGGGCTTCGGAAAGTTGATACGAAAAACATTTGCCATGTTCTGATAAGCCGTCTGATACTCCCATGGACTCATGGAGGCTCTCATCTAGATCCTCGATGTTGCTCAAGGTTAGGCCAATAACAGTGATCTAGGGCTCCAACAGGCTGCGAGTAAGAACACAGGCTTCCGACTGGACCATTCCACGGCAGGCTTGAGTACAGCACTTCTGCAATTAACAGGGCGCCGGCAGCGCTTGCCGGAAACGAACCACCCAGCATCAACGGCCGCAACCAGGCCGCAGCCCCGAACATTGATCTCCCCAGGTTAGCCAGGAGAGTCGTAGGGACGGGATGTCGGTGCAGTAGTATAACGTGGGGGAAATGAGGGGTCATGCGTCCTCACGCCCAACTCACACCTTAATCCGTCGCATCTCGGCCTCTCGCAGACTGATTCTCTCTCTGTCATAGGTAGAATGCCCCTTGAACCCGCATCTGTTTGCCTTGCGGCGACATTGTTCAGTCTCCATTAGCAGATGGCATTAGTCGAGTGACTGCCCCTTCCTAGTAAGACGGGCGCGATATCGCCTCGCAGCCGTCTCAGGGCATTTCCCTTGAATCCGGACGAGGCATGCAGCCAGCCGTTCGCTGTGGCCAGTTCAATACCGGACGTGGTCAACATTGACAGGAGGGGAGCGTTTTGTATAAACCTTAGCGGCTGTGGCACGTCCGTGACAAAGCCCTTGTTCCATAGCTCTCTCAACTTTGACCTCTTCTTCACTGCCTCGGTCAGTAGTAACTACTGCTTCATAGCAACTCAATCCAATTGAACATCATCCTGCACTTTGTTCTTAATCCAGCCATGGCTCCCTCGGCAATCGAGAAAAGAACGTCGCCTGTGACCTCGTTTGCGTCAGACCGCCCTCGAATACTGGTTTCTGAGAAGGTTTCTTCAGATGGCCTCGCGCTGTTAAAAGACAGGTACGATGTGGACAACCGCACGGGATTGTCTGCAGACGAACTTGTCGACACGATCCCCAATTACCACGCCCTGATTGTACGGTCCGAGACCAAAGTCAACGCCCAAGTTCTTGCGGCCGGCAAGAAGCTCCGAGTCGTCGCAAGAGCCGGCGTAGGTGTGGACAACATCGATGTTGACGCCGCGACCAACCATGGCATCATCGTTGTCAACTCGCCTTCGGGCAACATTGTCGCGGCCGCCGAGCACACGATTGCCCTCCTCCTCGCAACAGCCAGGAACGTCGGATGTGCTGATACAACAATGAAGGACGGCAAGTGGGAGCGAGGTAAGCTTGTCGGTGTCGAGGTCGGTAGCAAGACTCTCGGAATCATCGGACTCGGCAAGGTGGGAATGAAGGTTGCGCGCATGGCCATCGGCCTCGGAATGAAGCTGAAGGCGGTTGACCCGTACGCCAGCGAGGAGATCGCTCACCAAGCGAATGTCGAGCTTGTTACGGACCTCAAGAGTCTCTTACCGGTGGTCGATTTCTTGACGATCCACACTCCACTGATGGCCAGTACGCTGGACCTGCTGAAAGAAGAGGAGTTCCAGACGATGAAGAAGACGGCGAGAGTGCTGAACGTGGCTCGAGGTGGAGTATACAATGAGGCGGCGCTCCTGCGTGCTCTTGATGAAGGTTGGATCGCCGGTGCCGGCCTTGATGTCTTCACATCAGAGCCTCCAGCGGCCGACTCGACGGCATTGCAACTGACCAAGCATCCCAAGGTAGTAGCCACCCCGCACCTGGGAGCATCAACGGTGGAGGCCCAGGAAAACGTCTCTATGGATGTGTGCACTCAAGTGGCAGAGATTCTCCGCGGGGGGCTACCGACAGCGGCCGTCAATGCACCTCTCATCATGCCAGAGGAGTACCGCAAGCTGCAACCTTTTGTGCGGCTCATCGAGAAGATGGGCGGGCTCTACACGCAGCACTTTGTAGGTAGCAAAGGCGGCATGGTCGGAGGTCGTCGCTTCGAGCTGATCTATCAAGGTGATCTGGCCGGCACGTCGAATACACGCCCTCTGTTCGCAGCGCTGGTGAAGGGTCTCGTGTCGTCCATCAGCGACTCTGGTGGGCGCGACGTGAACATTGTCAACGCCAGTCTCATCGCCAAGGAGAAGGGTATGATAATCAGTGAGACGCACAGCGGGGAGGCCAAGAACGCGGTATATGCCAGCCTGGTGACCCTTCGATCACATGGCGACGACGGCGAGCAGGTAATTGAGGGGTACGTGTCGGGACAGAGCATATACATCTCCAAGCTGGACCGGTTCAGTGCGACATTCCAACCGCAGGGGACCATGTTGGTGCTGCATAATTACGACGAGCCGGGCAAGATTGGCGGTGTGGGTACTGTGTTGGGCCGACATGGGATCAACATCACCTTCATGCAGGTGGCCAGCTTGGATGGCAAGGAGAGGAGGGCAGAGGGCGGCAACGAAGCTCTCATGATCTTGGGTGTGAGGGGAGAGATTAGCGGTGAAGTTGTCGAGGATTTGAAGGGCGCCGAGGGAATCCTCAACGTGAGCCTGGTGAGGTTGTAGGACGGTTGGCTTCCGTATGAGCTCGTTGCGTGTAAGTGGCAGCGCAGCTTGGGTCTAGAAAGCCCGCAGTCGAGGGAAATAAAGTCGAGTGGATTGCGACTCTGAGAGGCGGGCCACTCGAGCTGCAGGAGCTGCGAGATGGAGGTGGATGGAAGCTCCGTGATGCCCCCCCACGAGTTCGTGGAGCTTGGCGAGAAGTGTGTGTTTTCATTGGCGAGTTGCGGGGCTCAACTGGAAGGTGCATGGCAGACTGGAGACGTACCGCGCTCAGGTAGGTAGGCAGTGCAAGAACAACCAACAGCGTTTAGAGACGGTCATTTGTCCAGATGAATTCACTAAACAAAAAGGATTCGAAAACATCTCGCGAGAAGAGTGAGACACTGGTATACCGTGATTAAGGACTCGGCAACGGGTATCGGCAGAGAGCGGCAGCACAGTTGATCTGGTTGTTTTTGTGCAAGGTTCTCCGCAACTGTACAAAGGCGCCGCGAGAATAGCGAGTTGGAAGAGAGGATGGTGGTCCTCAGCTCAGGGTCTATGAGAGAATGACGCAGGGTCCGAGGCCGCGACAACTCATGTCTGTTGGGCCTGGACAGCTCATTGGGCACGTGGGCATCTCTTGCCTGTGGACACTCAGATAAGGTGGTCGCCGCTCATGTAGCTCGACAAGTATCCCTGCACCTTGTCGATAAGGTGAGGTACCTGCTTCATCTGCGCCCACTCAGGTAATTAACTCTCCACGAGCAGCTCCCAAGGTACGCAGTAGGGAACTCAAGGTAAGGGACAGGCCACTAAGATAGACCAATAGCACCAAGGTGAAATGTGAAATGTGAACCATAACTCTGGGTCAGAACGTCAAACCCTTTTGTGTCAGTTAAATGTAAACTATTACCTATCATGACATGTTGATACTGAAGCCAGATGTCTGGAGAACGCGATAAGAAGTGTGCTTGACAAGACATTTGCAAAATGACTCAGGACTCAGAGCAAACCGTATGCAGCATGCTCCATTACCCCGGATTCTACACACAAATATGACGAGACATTTTTTCGCGCACACAAAGAAAAGGCGGGGGCAAGGCAAGTGAGACGAAGGATGATGACTTTTTGGCATTCTCGCGCTATCCGATAGCCGTAAAACAGCGCGCTACATGCTTCATACCTTGCCTGAACCAGCTGTCTTAGCAGTGCTAAGGTAAAGATAAGCCAGCACCAGCGTGCCAGTGCGGAGGTCAGACGTCTCTGCGCATCATTCACACTCCTCGTACCGCAACAGCCCGCCCCTCCCCCCGACCGTTGATGATGCCAAGCTTGACCGCTACCGGCTGCGTTGATTGGCTGCTTGGCCGCCGACTAGAAAAAAGGAAGCTCCCGTTTACGGCATGTGTCGCCTGTCCTGTCCTGTCGGCCTCCCATCGCCTTACTAGCGAACAGTCCTCTCCGTGTTTTCTTGCCCAGCTCTAGCTTTTGGTTCACCATCACCCTGCAAAATTCCCAACCTCGACCTTACTCGACCTCAGTCTCCATCTACCTCATCTGCCTTGTCTACCTTGCCTCACCTTACCTGTGAACAATCAATAATTCTTCTCGCCTCTCATCGCCGTTACAACCACGTGCCGCCTCGAACCATCATCCACTGTAATTAGCACCCACTCGCGTCTTCCGATCTGGCCTCGTCGGTGGAGCTTTGCCCGCTACACTTGCGTACGCACCGCAGCTGCAGGTGAACACAAAAGTGGAGAAAACACCCTGAGTCCACCAAAACGCCTGCCCCGTTTCTCGCCCGTTGCCCGCGTCCGCCGCATAAAATGTGCGCTTGACTTGATCTTCCTTTCCTCGTACACTTCAGTCCTTTTCTACGACTACCGTATATCCCCAACTGACGAGCCAAGCTATGGCCACGCGGGGAGTTGTCCCGATACGACGGGGTAACAATGTTGGCGCCTTTGGCATCGTTCGCACTGCCGTGCTCGGCCTGGCCAGGGCATTGACTCTGGGCGTGTCTTCGGTCGCTGCCGCCCCCATTCATGCCCGAGGTGAAGAAGAGGGTCCGGCAGAGGGTGATGATGTCTGGGTTCTCTACGTCGCCTCCATGGTACTGGTCCTCGCCGGAGGTGCCTTTGCTGGATTGACCATCGCGTGAGTCGCTGCAACACATCGCATCTGCGTTGATGCTGTTCGCTGACCTTGGCAATAGCCTCATGGGACAGGACAGCATCTACCTCCAGGTCCTCGCCGGCGACCCTGACGAATCTCAATCCAAGGACGCCAAGCGCGTCTACAACTTGCTCAAGAAGGGAAAGCATTGGGTTTTGGTCACACTGCTACTTTCCAACGTCATCGTTAACGAATCGCTTCCCATTGTTCTGGATCGCTGTCTCGGTGGAGGTGTTACTGCCGTTGTTGGCAGTACTATCCTTATTGGTATGTTCCGGGAATCATGCGACTTAATGCCAGTCTATCTAACAACTTATACAGTCATATTCGGCGAAGTCGTTCCCCAATCCGTCTGCGTTCGATACGGTCTCCCCATCGGTGGCTTCATGTCCAAGCCCGTCCTGCTACTCATGTGGCTTATGGCTCCCGTTGCTTGGCCCATCGCCAAGCTGCTCGATTGGGCCCTTGGCGAAGATCATGGCACCACATACAAGAAGAGCGGCTTGAAGACACTGGTTACCCTACACAAGTCTCTTGGCGACGCTGGCGAACGCTTGAATCAAGATGAGGTCACCATCATCAGTGCTGTTTTGGATTTGAAGGAGAAGCCCGTGGAGAATGTCATGACCCCCATGGACGACGTCTTCGTCATGGCCGAGGATACCGTGTTGGACGAGAAGACCATGGACAGGATCTTATCTGAGGGCTACTCCCGAATTCCCATCCACGCTACTGGCAGGCCCACAGACTTTGTCGGCATGCTCCTCGTCAAGATTCTCATCACCTACGACCCTGAGGACGCTCTGCAGGTCAAGGACTTCCCTCTCGCCACCCTACCCGAGACCCGACCCGAGACCAGCTGTTTGGATATCGTCAATTTTTTTCAGGAGGGCAAGTCCCACATGGTTCTGGTTTCCGAGTACCCTGGCGCTGATTATGGTGCCCTCGGTGTTGTCACGCTGGAGGACGTTATTGAGGAGCTTATTGGAGAGTGAGTATGATATATGTGTAACCGAAGGCTCGTGCTAATGCACCGCAGGGAAATCATCGACGAGTCCGACGTCTACATCGACGTGCACAAGGCTATCCGTCGCCTTACGCCGGCGCCCAAGGCGAGACCTATGAAGCGGTCTACGGATGCGTCCCCGCGACTACTTCCTGAGAACGGAGATCTCATTGAGTTTGACCAAGAAATTCCCCGCGAACGCAATGGCTCCGTCAGCGCTATGAGCGACGCTCCTCAAACTCTGTCAACGAGTCCCGGAAAGACGACGACGTTCTTGATGAGGAGGAGCTCTGCTGGACCAGACGGCCGCTTGACCTCGACCGCTGTACCTATTAAGGCCACCTTTGACGAGGCCAAGCAGCATCTGAAGCATCTCGGTCCCTCCAACCGCGCATCAAATCCCAAGAACACCAAGTATACCACTGTCAAGATCAAGCCCGTTCAGACTGGCGGGCCCCAGCACGTGAACAGCCCTCCACCTCCGTCCGCGGGTCTTCGCCCTGCTTCTGTAGCCGGTGACATCAGAGAGGAGAGACACGAGGAAAGATACGAGGATGATTCCGAGCACACTCCGCTACTCAGACCGAAACTTACCGGGAAGGGTGGTGTCCACGCTGTCCGTAGGAGCTATGGCGTGGTAGGTGTGAGCGAGGCTCAGGCCAGACTCGCCGGCGCTCCTCATTTTGAGGATGATGCCGTTCAGTCTTCTGACGAGGTGAACTTGCCCCCAACTGTTCCTGAGAATGGCAACAGTCCTGCGGCTAGTCGCGCGGACCTGACCATCATCGTTTCGCCTGGCCGGGGCAGCAACTCGTCCAGTGTCAAGAGTGCAGTAGAGGACGGATCTTCTACTCCGAAGCGCCGACCTCTTGTTCGAAGCGGTAGTATCAGTGAGAACGTCGTCGAGACAAGTCGCGGTGTGCAGAAGATTATTATCCAGGCTGCCAGCTCAGACTCAGACGAGGCTGGGTCTAAGGGCTCATCCGGCCACCGTTCACGTACAACCAGTCAGTCTAACATTCTGTCCAGCCACGACTCGCAAGGCGAGGAGCACGAAAACGGCGGCGAAGCGTCAAGTACGGCGCCCAGCACCAACACTGGTAGCCAACAACCCAGTAGAAAGAAGAACAGGCGCAAGAAGAGGAAGAACAATAAATAAGTCGTAGACGTAGGTAATAAGTTCCAGGTGTTTTTTTATCGTCTGTATGATATTGGTAGTAATTTGAAAAGCTACTGCGGTAGGCCTTTTCTGCACCCTAACCAACTCCGTCCACGCACCGAAGAGGGTCACACTCGTAGATGTGATCAGAACTGTTCGACTGTGTCTTATGTGCAACCATCGGCTCTATGCTTCAAGGAATTTCCTCTCTTTCCAGGTCTATATTACGCGGCTTAGTCGTACCAGATGGCATTCATGCCAAAACCAGGTTCAGGGATACGCAACCTCGCAACACGGCCGAGGAACTCTTTGTGCCAGCGGTAAATCTCGATCCAGCCCTCCTGGTCGTCGGTAATCGCAATCCACTCATCGCTCCAGTCACACGGACTGACGGCGTTGCTGTGTCCACCGCTCGTCGGGGTCGGGTTCAGGCAGATCTGCCTCTCGATGTGACCGCTCTCGTCGAGCTTGAAAGCCGCGATGTACCCCGTCACGTCGAAGCTGTTTGAACGGGCCGTCGCGAACAGGTACTCGCCGCTGTGCGACAGCGCGCAGACGTCGGAGCGGTACATCCTGTCCTCGGAGCCCGGGATGCCGGGCGGGATCAGGGGGAACGCGCGGTGCGTGTAGACGGGCAGCCTGGAGACGGGGTCGACGACGTACTCGCACAGGCGGTTGCCGGCCTCCATCAGCGCGTAGAGGTACTTGCCGGAGGGGTGCAGGGCGACCCAGCGGGGGTGGTCGCCCGGGTCCGGGGCGTCGACGGAGCCGACGAGGTCGAGCTCGGGGCGGTCCGGCGAGCGCTTCTTGTGCACCCACAGCTTGTTGGCGGTCAGGTCGGCCGAGTAGAGGTAGGTCTCGGCGGGGTCGAAGACCATGCCGTGGATGCCCGTGTTGGGGTCGTAGGGGTAGTTCTGGACGTTCTCGTCGAGGGCGCCCGTGGGGGAGACGGAGAAGATGTTGCCGTGGGAGGCGTGCTTGTAGAAGGGGTTGCAGTAGACGGCGTAGGGGGGCTTTTGGGCCGCGAGGAGGAAGATTGCGCGCGTGTTTGTTGTTGAGAGGGCGGCGTTGGCTGGGGGCGGGGGGGAGTGGTTCGTTAGTTGTTCAGGTGAGGGCCGGAGGTAAATTGAGACTGATCATGGGAAGCCACACGGGGGTTTGCACGTACGGTCGTGGGTCATGTCGTGAGACGCCTCGTGGACGATCTCGTAGGGGCTCTTGACGGCGAAGCTGGACCATTTCTTCATGGCGGCTCCGTAGAGGTTCTTCTTGTCATGCTGCGTGTGTTCGCGGCGTGTAAGCCGATCGGCGGCCAATCGAGCGAGTTTTGATGCTACGTTTACCACTCACGCTAAAGGTCATCCACGATATCGGTTGGTCTGGGGGGATCTCGGTGCGCTTGACGAGCTCGAGGGTGTACTTCTCGTCGTCGAAGGCGACGGTGAAGATGGCGCCCGGAGGGGTCCAGGTGCCGATCATGAGATGGTGGACGGGCATTGTGGAGGTCGCCGAGGAGGATCTCGCCTGATGACGTTGGAACGAGGGGATCTGGGTAAGGATCGCGAGGGCGCGGGGTGGTGGTCTCTGGAGCATGAGCCGGGTTCGTCACTGAAGGCGCGGTGCAGACAGACACACGTGAAGTAGGTCAGAAGCTACTGATTACTCTCCACCGGCTTTTTCGTGCTGTTTATTCCTCTGCCCCTCGTTTCCCGAACCCCGGACGACGAGGGGCACGCGGGTTACGGCGGTGCATGGAGAAGCTGGCTACCTTAGTTCAGGCCCGCTGGGATGTGGGGTTTGGCGGGGCCGTTCGGGACTTGGAGCGGTAATTGGTGCTCGCTCTGTGGTTGACGGGCCCGGTAGAGTGTTCTTCCCCGCTGCGACTCTCGCTACGACGACGGGAATGATGATTTCACAGCCCGAGTGATGTTTACGTGTTTTAGGCGATTTGTGTGGTTTCCTCATATAGTGAGTGGGTTTGAATCATGTGATTCGAAGCGCTGCTGACTCCAAGTCCGTCTCTCCTGCAATGCGACAGCTGCAAACCAAAGCTTTCGGTGCGGTGCCGGTAGCCCGTACTTTGAGGGTAGCCCGGACCTTGAGGCCGACTTTCACTGAATCAAACACCCGAAAGTCGGGCCCGGGCAGTGAAGATGAGTGAGAGATGAGGTTCTCGCGAGTAATGTTCCCTCACCTTACCCACGACGTTGCGGCAATGAGATCCGGCTGCTAGGGAGATGTTGGAAATTCACGATAGAGACCAATCACCAAGCTCGGAATCTCGGAATGATTTCGTGGCTAGTCAGTCTACCGAGGTACGGTTGTAACTACTGTTAAGTTTTCATTTCTCATTCGGCGTGGAAAAGACCCCGTTTTTTTTTTTTGGACATAAAGGTTACTAAGTAAGGTACCTTCTAAGAGGTACTGTTGTCTCCGCATCTCCACAAAACCCCATATCCTCCTGCCCCGCCTGTCATCATTCTAAGGTAGCTTTACAATTCGAAGCCAGCCAGTAAGACTTGGGCAGAGACAGATCAAAACGAGCGGTGGTCGCGAGCTACTTGATTCTGAGCTTGGGTACATGAACACGAACTTTACGATATGCTGATCGGACTGGCCCTTTTTTTCTTTCTTCTTCGAACAGCAAAGAAGGCAGAACACATAGCGAAAAAGCTAATTGTGGACGACAACAACAGCATTGACAGGACCAGTGTTCAGCGCAACTACGATGATATTGACGGAGAACTTTGCTCCTGGAGTTGGCGAAGGCTCATCACAATGCCAGGCGTCCAGAATCTCTGACAGATTCAGTCCCTGCAAACTGGTCAAAATTCAACGGGGCTTAACCGCACACACCTTTTGGCGATCACACAACTCCGAAATCATCGTCTTTGCGTAGTCAACATTGGAATCAACGGTTTCACCTCGTCAGCCATCTTACCACAATCAATTCGACATAGCCAATAGAAACATGTGAGGTGCCCTTGCCAGCCGGATAGGAAGCCTAAGAGGCGCATGCAGGAGGCGTGTAAGACAAGGCTCGCTTAGTACTCCCGAAGGCCAAGAGACCAGCAATCTCATCATTCAGCTCGTTTCGTTCAGCTATCCCCAACCTCGATGTGTCCCGCCCGAAAACCCCGACCTCACTTCTGCATCTCAACAGTCACTCCACTCAGCGTCAATGTCCTCTCATGATGGACTCAGGCCTCGGATCCTTTCAATACAACAGTGACCGTCATCGTCAGAACCTCCGGGACAGGCATCCGGAGACGTGTCAATGGATCTTTGACACATCCGAGTTCCGCGAATGGCAAGAGGACCAAGGCAAAAGTCTCTTGGTCACCGGACCGCCAGGCGTGGGGAAGTCGATCGTCGCGTCTGTGGTTATCGAAGAGCTGCAAAAGAAACATATTGTCGCGTATTGGTTCTGCGATCGGGCGCAAAATCTGGACTCGAGCTCTTTAGCAAGATGCGCAATCCGACAACTAGTCGAGAAAGGATTTCCTCGTACGGATTCGACCTCGTCACTCGACCATCTGCAAGAGACAAGTTTAGACGCCCGTGATGATCCTGAACGGGTTTGGAACGGATTGACCTCCCTCCTGCGTAACCTCAGCCGAGGATCCCGTCCTGTCTTCCTGGTCGTTGATGGGCTAGACGATTTGAGCGACGAAAGTCTGGGACACGCGGTATCGACTCTTCAGAGACTTCGAGATGATCACGACGTCAACATGTTCACGACATCAAGGTGTTTGCTTCCGCAACTGGATGCTCTGGAATTCACAACTACTCTGGAGTATACAGACGGCGGAGAGGACTTGAACCAGTACATCACAGACAGCCTGAGGTCCAGCGCGGAACTGCTCTCGAGGGAGGCGGAGCTTGCACCTGCCGTCATCGAGGGTTCCGAGGGAATGTGGGTTGCAGCGTCAACGTACTCGTTCGCAACAAGACTGACCGCCGCAGATTCTCGTTCGCCCGTCGCATCATCGACTGCTTGCTGGAGACGCCGTACGCTGAGGCGGATGGCAAAAGCCCAGCTTCTTGGAACGCAATGAACACCAAGCTGGGCCTCTTCTTCGACGGCTTGTTGGAGCGGATCTTGAACCAGTCAGACTCAGTCGTCGCGCGTTGTGCATTGAAATGGATCATCTTCGCCCGGAGGCCCCTCTCGATGAGGGAGCTCCAGCATGCGTTGGCCGACAACGCCACAAAACACCTCTGGAACACCAAGGAGCCTCTTCATCAGGCGGTGGAGCCCCTTTACCATACAATCAAACCCAAAAACGTCATTTCGGCTCTGAGAGGACTGGTTCAGGTGGACAAGATTACCGGCATGGTCTCATTCTTCCACTCGGCTGCCGAGGGATACTTTCGCCATCACGCAGAACGGTTCCCCGACGCCCAGGTGGAGATCACTGCATCTTGTGTGAGGCTGCTGAAGTTCGCCTGTCTTCCATGTAAGTGATGTACCGAGTTCGCGCGGATCGAATGTCCGTCCCCTTCTTACCATCGATGCATAGCTCCAAGCGAGGCCAACTGGGTCATCGAAGATTCTTCCGACATCAAAAGACAGGTATCCATATCGTCCCGCAACAGACTGATTACCTCCGAAGAAACCTCTGCAGAGACTCACTCGCAGAGCCCCTGGCTTCCGCGCATGATGGACAGGCTATACCACCCAACACAGTCTTATTACCACCAATACCAGCCCGCGCGGACTTCTTTCCAGGTCAAGCTGCAGATGCCTTCTAACAAGGGCTTCTTCCAGTCCAAGAAGGGCTACGAAGAGAAGTTGCATCTTCAGCCTCTCCTGCAGTACGCGGCCTGCAACTGGGGCTTCCACGCACAGTCGTCGTCGTCGTCGTCCGAACTCAACGAGGACGTCCTGGATCTCCTGCAAGACAAGACGAGACTCGAGGGGATCAGTCAGACCCTTGCGTTTGAGAAGACCGGCTACAGCGAGAAGTATCCGAGAGACGTCACGGGGTTACATCTGGCCGCCTACTTCGGGCTCGAAGACGCCGCGGCCCGTCTGTTGGACGAGGGTGTCCCCGTGAGCAGCAGAGACGGCTACGGAGAGACTCCGTTGTGGTGGGCGGTCGAGCACGACCAGGAAGGGGTCGCGCGGCTCCTGAGCAACAAGGACACCGTCACGCTGCACCTCCTCATACGGGCCAAGAAGACGTCGCTGCTCGAGTCGCTGCTGAAGGCCGGGTACAACGTCAACACGGCCGACATCGAGAAGCGGACGCCCCTGCACGCGGCGATCGCGCTGGGCGACGTCGAGATGGCGGAGCGGCTCGTCCGGGCCGGCGCCGACGTCAACGCCCGGGACGTCAACAACGTCGTCCCCCTCAGCCTGGCGCTGGACACGCGGAACTTTGAGCTGATCCAGATGCTCGTGGCCAACCGCGCCGACACGAAAGGGGTCGACCTCGGAAAGATACGCAAGGTGTTCGGCCTGCAGAGCGACGACTCCCTCGAGATGTACGAGGACAAGGAGGGGGCCAAGCTCCTGAGGCAGATTCCGAGGGAGTTCTCGTGGACTACGGCGAATGAATCCGACACGGCACGATTCTCCATGTGAGCTTTTTTTCTTCCTTTTTGAAGTTACGGCGCAATCTGACCGAACGGAAAAACCAATCTAACGTGGCGCGACGCCCAGCAACATCCTGGACCTGAACAAGCAGCTGCCCGGCCTCGACGACCTGAACGTGGACCAGCTACGCAGCCTGAAGCCCGACGCCCCGTTCATGTTGCGCATATACCAGTCGACGGACGTGGAGAGGGAGAAGAGCACCTGGATCTACTACTTGAAGATCGAGCTCCCGGCGGCGTCCCTCGAGTCTCGCAAGTACCGCGCCTTGGGGATCTGCTGGAACGTGTCGCCCCATACCGACGACCACGGGGTCCAGTCGTGGAGGACGACGGCCCACCTCAGCAACCTGCAGGAGATCTGGCTGCCCGACAAAGGCATCGAGCTGTTCCGTAGCTTCGTGTCTCAGACCAGGCACAGGTGGAGCCTCCTCGTCGAGAACACCATCAGCATGGCGAACAGCGACGTACGTTTTTTTTTTTTTTCCTTCCCCCCCACTCTCTCTCTCTGTTTTTTCTCTCGTCGGTCTCGAGCACCTAGAAGAACTTCTTACCGACTCGTTCGCCGCAAGAGACGTCGCGAGGTGCTGGGGGCGAACGGGGGCGACCCCGATCTCCTGGGCACGCTCTTGAAAGACGCGTTGCGGTCGGTGAACTACAGGCAGCGGCTGCAGGTGACGGTGGGCGAGGCCAAGGCGTTCGCGGCGGAGTACTGCCACCGCCACGACGACGTCGGCGAGCTCGACGGGCTCCTGAAGCTGATAGACGCCTTCTCCGAGGACGTCAGCGATTACATCGGCCAGCTGGACGAGATATCGAGAGACCTCATTCAGATGGCAAGTCTATCCCCCCTTTTTTTTGGCGAACACCCGCCAGTGTTAAAACTTACTGGACAAAGGAATTCAACCTGGTCTCCATCAACGAGGCCCGCCAGTCGGTGAAGATGGCGGCTAGTCTGAAGCGGTTGAGCTGGATCACCGTAAGTGCATAAACCCTCTTAGCAGCGGTACGTGTAGAAAAGGGAATGTGCTCACTTTGTCTCCCCAACTCAGTTCGTCTTCCTGCCCCTCACCTTCATTGCGGTGAGTATCCAAATCCCCCCTCCCTTTGAGCCGCGTAAGAGTCCGAAGACGACGCTAAACATGACGACCGAAAGACGTCGTTCGGCATGAACGTCGACATCCTCGATCCTAACCCTCCGTGGTACTACTACCTCCCATTCGCCGCCGTCACCATATTTCTCACGGCGGCCGTGTGGCTCGTCTTCAAGTATAGCAAAGTAAGCATTCACAAGCTATTGTATCCCCGTCGATGAACTTGTCCCGACGGCGGCTAATGACGGAGAAAGTTGGAGGACAGGATCGAGAGGGTGATGGGATCGGTGTTGATGAGAAGGAAGTACGACGATGGGCGACTCACGTACGGCTGACTAGCCGGGAAAAAAAAAACACGGATCTAGTAGCGTCTTTTTTTCTCTTTTCTTTTATTTGGCGAAAGTAGCTTTTGCCACGTATAATGTAGTGTCTGGCTACATGGGAGGTGGTGGTCGCCATATATAGGCCTCTATCGCCGCCCGGCCCCTCCTGTGGATGCATGTTCCAGCCATGATTGTTTCCATCCGACAGCTGTCAGCATTGGCGGTGCTCTGTGTACGGTGTCTTCTACGTTTCCGTTGTCAGCCAAGCATAGTGCCTACAGTTGTGTCCGCGTTTCTCGGTAAACCGTTGCTGCCGAGGAGATTGCCGAAGACGACGTCCCCCCGTGCCGGAGTCGAGGCCGCTGAAAACATCATCAAGTAGCAACAGCTCTTGTCTCGCATACAAAGCTGGTGCCATGGCCTATAATAGTTTTCGTCTCCAAAAAAAAAGGGGGGCCCCCGGGGAGGGTGGGGGTTCACAAAACTCACCGCCATGCTGGTGTAGACAAGGAGGTAAGCGCCTACCAAGCCAAAGCCGCGATTGCTGCATTACCGCGTCTGGGGCTGGCCTGCTGGATGAACAGAGCGTTGGGGACGATTCTGGCGGGGACTATGCTTGTTTGGTGGCAGATAGATTGAAATCAGCTCGCGGACGTTTCTCTCGGTCCCTACGAGTGACATCTGGAGTGGGAACAATAGATTGCCTCGGTCCCACGCCTCGGCCGGTTTCTCGTAGAGAGGCTCAGAAGCCAGCTCCGGGTCGAGAGGGCACAGGTCCTCCGGCTTGAGAATGTTTCGGTACCCGTTGATGAACCGCGACGTCAGCCAGAAGAAGACGGAGCGGTTGAATATGCCACTGGTGACTTCCCCTTGGAGTATCCTTTGTGCTGCGGAACCAGAATGCGTCGCTTCTCTGTAGACCCGAACAGGATCATGACAGCCCTCAGAGCGAGCGTGCAAGGGGAGACGGGCGCCGGGATGGTCTGGTTTCGACATGGCATCCATAGTGTTCGGGCGCGGGCCGTGTCCAACAATACCGACAGGAACAGGTACGTCGAGAGGACGAACGAAGGTCTTACGGAACGCTCGTGTGAGAGCCATGATAACAGACCAAGGCCCAACGAAGCGACGACACTAAGAACGGCCGCTGGAATCGTGGCACGGGTGTGGGTGATGGAGGCAGAAGAGGTAGTGGCCCAGAGGACCAGCAGAGCAACGTTGAGCTCTACCAGAGCCTCGGAGGCTCACTTTTTTTTTCCTTTTTTCTCTCTCACGATTCGTTAGCCAGGAGAATGACGGACAAGAAAAGTCAATTTTGTTTGCGGTGTGCAAAACGAACAGCTGTCAGAGGACGGCCCCGGCACGCAGTTCCGGCCCACGGAGCGAGAGAGTCGTCGAGGCCGGCAGGGCAAGCCGACTGCGGGCCCCACATTTTTGTTGACGGCGGGCGGTGGAGGTTGGGGGCAGGGGAGTGAGTAATTTTAAATCAGGGAGTACATAATTAGGAGCAGGTTACAAACAAAAACAACGTGCGAATGTAACGTCTCGCTACTTCGTTTACTCGAGATTTCATTACGAGTGATTGCGATGCGAGAGATGTGGAGAGACACAGAGAGAGAAGAGAGAGAAGAGGTACCACAAGGGCTTTATTGCGATGAATTTATTAGTCTCTCGGGGTAATAAGGGGAGCTGGCACCGGACAAAGGATCCCTTTCTCCTTCCTTTTCTGGTTGACGTCCGAGAAGGACCGACAAAGTTGGAATATAGCCGTCGAAATTTTCGCGACTGCAGAGGCCGTAATTAATAAACGCGGGTGAGTTGGAGTCATCAGCTGGGTTTGCGTTGGTGTTTGCCGTTTTAGGATAATGAGAGTATCGGTAGGCGGCACAGCACCTTGCGAATTGCCCAAAGCGGAAGCGGTTTCATCTTTTTGACTGATGAACCGTCCAGATGACACTCGCCATCTTCTAACTGCGGTATGTGCAGCGATGGAGAGGCATAAGAGAGAGAGAGAGAGAGAGTGTGTGTGTGTGTGTGTGCCTTGGGAAGTCTGCCGCATCGGACGATGCGGGCTCCGCGCTTCGACCTCGGCGTCGAGATTACTGTCGACAAAAGTTCGTTGTCTGAACGTGGAACCGTCCGAGTCTGTTGGTTCATGTTGATGAAATAGACATATTGTTTTGAGATGAGTGAAGCAGGTCTCATGCATAGCGGGGAAGCTTCTGTAATTCTGTGAAGAGTTCGTCACCGCCGCTCGGTTCCCGGTTTGAAAATTATTGCAAGATGCCGCTCATCCGAAGTTGTCGTGCGCCGATGTTCATCTTTTTTTTTTCCTTTCTGCTAATTACAGACACGGAGGATACATAGTAGAGTTGTTTGGAATGTACACACCACAGACAGCATCACACGTGGCAACGACGTGAATAAGAATGGAAGACCCGACCGAAGCTGAGATTCGGACTCGTCATCGGTCCCCACGTAACCGTATCCATGGATTCGATGCACTGAGTCCCGAGTGAGCTGGGCGCGGCATTCACGACGGACGAGAGACAGCAGCCGCCACGTGAAGTTGATAGACCGCCAAGACGGGACATATTTGGGGCCTTCCCCTTCTTCCCGTCTTTTCTCATCGTGGAGATGCATCCGGGGGGACAGTGACAAAAGAGTGGAGAAAAAACAAGATTAGCGGACGGACGGCGGGTGGATCCTCCCTTCCGTTCTCAGCACAATGCTTCTCTCCTGAGTCACGGCGCGGTATGATTTTCCTCCTCTCTCGGCGATCATTGCCCTCCTGCCTCTGATGATTCTCCATGATTTCCCAAACAGGATCGCAGCAACATCCGTTCGTTTCCCCCTCGCTTAAAAACTTGGCTTTTTCTTTTTTACTTAGGTCATTCAGGCATCCCCAGTGATCTCCGGATTTCTGCCTGAGGATTTGTTGTGGATTTCTGTGTGGATTTCTGTTTGTTCTCACTACCTAGGCAAGTTGCTGGCGCTGCCCTCGGCCGCCGAAAACCAACTCGAAACGGATGATGACCCAAGGGATTGGAAACCGACCTGCTCAGACTTTGGAGACTCCCACGAGGCCCAAAAGCATCGCCAACCACCGGGGGAGGTCTCTCTGCTGAGAGTCTTTGCTGTGATGCGAGACGATCATCGCCCGACTTTGTGATTTCTTCGAGACAGTAGCCCTTGGCATTTCGATGCAAGAGTTGAAACGCCGTGCTTCCTCGTTCTCTGTCTCTTCCCGACTTGGACCTTGGAGCCGCGACAGGCTAATAAGCCGGGCTCAATCAGTTTCCTCCCACCCAGGCCAGATGGTGGGGGGGGGCCTTCCCAGCATTACCTTATGTTCTAGCCCTCGGCATTTGTCGTGTGGGAAAGGGGGTTAGGGAACAGATGGGATGGGACGGAATGGCGCAACAAGCGCGACGGCTTTCCAAACAAGCTTCTAGCTAGGACGGATGCCCAAATTTCTAACTGCTTGCCTGGCCCAGCGAACAACGTTGCGGCGAAAAAAGGTGACCTGGGGCCTCTGCAGGCAGGCCAGCGAGGGATGGATGCGGGACAAGGGCCATCAGAGCCAAGCTTCGGCTTATCTGACAGTAGTGCGGCTCACGAACACAAGCTTGTGGAGATCGTCTCCTTGACACACGCTATTCGTACATCCTACCGCGAACGGCCATCGTAGCCGGTTTATCCAACAACCCGGTCCAAAACCAGCCCGCGGAATCCAGAAGAACCCTCAGAAATACAACCATGCCGAGAGTCATATCCGCTGTTCTGACCGATTATCATTAACCCCAGCGGAAAGGGGAAGGCTGATCGTAGTTGAGCCCATTCCCAACCGCGGGTTGGGTAAAGCAAGGGTATTTGAAATAGTGTTTGTAGATGCATAGGGAAGAGAATAATGTAGCATTTGTTCGTATTTGATAAAGTTGGAAGTTCTTGATTACAGGATCCCTATTTGGGCGCTCGGTACTTCTGCACGAGAGATTCCCCTGCTTGTCGAGGAACGACTCCAGGGTCCATCGTTGCAACTCTGAAATTTAGACTTTTCTCTCGCTTCAGCTTCCAGACGTCCGTTCGTCCTAGCCGGGTGTGTTTCATCCCAGGTTTGACAAGCTGTCCTCCGATCAAACCGCTTACACTTACAGCCCTCCTTCTCCAAGTCCCATGTCCATCTCACTAACCACTCCTCCGCATACGTATGTACCTTAGTACACGGAGAGAGAAGAGAGAAGAAAACCCGCTGCGGCGTGCGGCGGGGCTGTCCTGAATCACCAGCCGTCTGATCAACCGTCGGCCCTCCATGGTCTTCGCCGGCACCGTCAACCGCAGACGCACGGTAGCGAAGTGCCCATCCCCATCATTCATGAATCGGTCACTTTGCACCATCTTCATTATTTTTAGTGACAAGTCCTCTCGTCTCCGCTTTCCCCGGCCCACAGCTGCTCCGGGCTGCTGGCGCGACATGGCGTCGTCGTGATGCTTGGCACACGCACCCTCTCATTCGCCCAATCGACCTTCACCTCTTGTTTCCCCCACAAACCAAGCTGCTCGAAATGACCATGGTAGTGGACACAGACTACCTTATCTCACACATCGCGGATGGGGAACTGGGACCCAGGACCCCAGGCCAGCCCGCCTCCGTCTGCACTACCTTCCCAGATGGATCAGGAAATCACGAGTTCCGTGACATGGCTTGACATTGCGTGTGAATCCCCACCTAGATAGCGTTCACCTCATTCGTTTGACAAGACGTCTCAATTCCTGGGCACTGTGACATCATGGTAGCAGTCAGGGCCTTCGCTTGTCCGTTCCGAAGGCGAGGACCCAGGCACCAGATCCGAGCTGATGTTCGCAAGCAAGCTTATAGTCTATATAAACACGTCCCCCGATCCGGTTCTGTCATTGAAGTCCTTCCTCTCGGCACTCTTCAGTCCTACATCAACAACTTCACACAGTTCTGGTTCAGGTCCTTCTCTTTGGCTGGTCCAGTCCTTCATTGTTCACTCACTTCAACTATTACCATTCCACTCTCTGGTTCTGTGAACCGACTTATCCAATCGTAGACCCAACTACACATTCTATTTCTCTCGAGATTCCACGAAAAACAAAAACACACTCCTTCAAAATGAAGAGCACTGTCATCCTCTCCCTCGCGGCCCTGGCTGCCCAGGTCATCGCCCTCCCCACCCTCGTCAACGAGCGCGCCGTCACCCTCCCCGTGGGTGACGTGAACCTCGCTCCCCGCATCGACATCCGCCCCAAGTTCCGCCGCGGCACGAAGAAGGACGGGCAGGAAGCCGGTGCCCAGCAGGACGGCGGCGACGACGGCGACGACGACGAGAACAGTAGGCTTTTCCACTTGACGAGTGTGGTGAACGAGAACATCAACTAACACGCTAAACCAGACGACGGCAACAAAGCTGTCGGCTCCAAGAAGAAGAAGCACGGCGGTGACGACGACGCCGCCGGAGGAGCGGCCGCCAACAACGGAACCGCCGAGGCCGGAGGCAAGAAGAAGGGCGGCAAGAAGGGCAAGAAGGGCGACAAGGACAAGAAGGGCAAGAAGGGCAAGAAGCACAGCGGAGGCGAGTCCGCCAAGAACGGAACCGCCATTGCCGGAGGTGCCACCAAGAAGCACAAGGACGACGGTGGCGACGCGAAGACCAAGGGCCAGGACAGCAGCGAGAAGAAGGAGAAGGAGGAGAAGAAGAAGGAGGAGAAGGAGAAGAAGGAGAAGAAGGAGAAGGAGGAAAAGGAGGAGAAGGAGAAGAAGGACAAGAAGAACGGAGCCGGAGATGGTGCTGCCGCCAACAATGGAACCGTGAGCGACGATGGCAAGAAGAGCGGCAAGAAGAACCACGAAAATGGCAACGACGACGCCAAGAAGGACAAGAACAGCAATGATAAACAGGCTGGTGGCGACGTCGTCAGCCCTCTGAGCAGCCTCTTCCCCGGAGTAAGTTGATCTCCCCCCCCCCCCCCAGTGCTTCTCACAATGGGCAATGGCTAACGAATCCGCTTCAGGTTGGCACTGGCAACGACAACAAGAAGGAGGCTCCCGGTAGTGGCGCCAAGGTTCAGAACGAAACCCCCGCTCTCAGCAGTCCCGTCGGCCGCGATGAATCTTCTGCCGATGTCGAGGACGGTCAAGACGACGACCTGGAGTAAACGGAGGATCTCTCCTCCGGGATGTGTGGGGCCTGTGGACGCCGATGTCCGAGGAACGGGACGACCGCGCCGGAGACAATCGCCCGGAGCAACAGGTAGCTACGCTGGTAGAGCTGTTGCTTGGAGTTTATGTTCGTGTATGTGTGTACGGGTGGGATTCTTGGACAAAGCTTTAATTTTTCTTTTTGTGGTGCGCGCAAAGTAGCTAGCTGATATCGACAAATACTAAAACCGGGAAAAGCGGATGTTTTCCCCTATCATTGTCGATACATACAAAAGGGCTCATGGGTTTGAGACGGTGATTTCGTTTTCCTTCTTCAAAAAGAAAAAGGCTTCTACAAGGGATCCACGTCTATTTCGGGTTCGCGACGGGTTGTGAGTGATAGTATCGTGTCAAAGTGAAGAAAGAGTCCCCGTGACAGAAAGAGGCTAAAGCCGGAGCAGGCCAGGGGCAGTTGTTAGAAATGAGCGTGGCCGGGGTCGAGCTCCGGGGCCGGCTCCAGCACGTGAGGGCACTGATTGGCAGGCGATAAGGCACAGATTAGCGCCATAACTTAATCAATCGGACCGCCTCTGTCCGGCCATCTCCTCCGCACCTCCACCACGACAGCAACACGTTCCCAGCGCTCTCGACCAACAACAGCAAGACACCACGCGTCCACTCAGTCTTGGCTATGGGCCTTGCGAGCAAGTCCTACCCAAGACAGGGAATTGGCCCGGGTCGTCGTCGAGTCGAGCGACTCATTGCCTGCTTTCTCATGGGCCAATGTGGCATGCTAATCGCAATTCCAATGGAGAATATTGATGTCGGACCCCGCCCACGTCAAAAAGCAAGGTGGTTTTCCAGTCTTCAAACTCCCGCATGTTATTTCCTTCCCCCACACCCTTGTTCTTGGTCTTATACTTTCCCCACTGGAGCTAGACACCGCTCTCGCAGGAACCCTTCACCTTCCCGATCAGGCCCGCCCAGGGGCCCAGCTCACGAACGGCGAAGAGAATGCCACGAGAACGTGCCAGGCACCGAGGGCTCTAACAGGCCAATTGATACGCCCCCTGCCTCCGTTGATAGACAATGTCCGTCATGCTGTCGTCCAGTGAAGGCAGCTCTTCCGGTTCTTTGACGGACTGGTAATATCGGAGCTGGCCGTCAGGTCGTCATCGGTAACCCATAGAGAACCAAAGATTCGCGTCCGCCAAGACCACCGCATGCTTCACCTGCATCGAGAGAGGCAGCTTCCCGCGCCGCGATGCAAGGGCGAATGGACCGTGGATCCCGGGCGATGCAGGACTCTATTTCGCGCATCGATACGACCTTGACCAGGGGCGTAACGGGTAGGGGAGCCAAGATGTTCAGCTTCTATAGATGCTACTTAAAAGATGCCAGACCCCGCGGCGACGAACTGCGATGAACCTTCCTCTTTGCCTGGGACGTCGATCCGGAGGGAAAGCTTCTTGACCGCATTCTCACGTCTTTGTGTGTGTGTGTGTGTGTGTGTGTGTGTGTGCGCCACGTCGCGATTCAGAGCCTTTGCCTTCAAGATGAAGATTCCTTACCTCTTCCTCTCCGTCGCCGGCGCCGTCTCGGCCCTGACCATTGCCGAGATCAATGGCAACAAGTTCCTGTCCCCGTACAAGGACCAAGCCGTGACCAACGTCACCGGTCTGGTGCTTGCCAAGGGCCCCAGCGGAATCTGGATCCGTTCCACCGAGCCCGACGATGACGAGACCACCTCTGAGGCCGTCTACGTCTTCGGCAACACTGTCGGCGCAAACCTGGCGGTTGGCGACATCATTACTCTGGACGGCGAGGTTCAAGAGTATAGGTAAGACTCCTTCGTTGGGCGACACCGAGAACATGGACTAACAAGCGCATAAGATCCGCCACGAACTACATCTACCTCACGGAGATCAGCTCTCCCAAGAACGTCGTCGTGGTGTCCAAGGGCAACGAGGTAACCCCTCTCGTCATCGGTGCCGATACCCCCAACCCGCCCACTGAGCAGTTCACCAGCTTGGACGGCGGCGACGTCTACGCCGTGCCCAACGCCGTCGCCAATATCTCTACCGAGAACCCCGTGCTGGACCCCAAGTCGTACGGCTTAGACTTCTGGGAGAGCCTGAGCGGCGAACTGGTCACTGTCAAGAACCCCGTCGCCATTACCCGGCCTAACCAGTATGGTGACACCTGGGTCATTGGCGACTGGCCCGTCACCGGCCGCAACGAGCACGGCGGTCTCACCATGACTACCAGAGGTAAGACTCCTCATAATCACAAGTCATGAACAGCGGACTAACATCAGGCAGACTCCAACCCGGAGGCCATCGTCATCGGCTCCCCGCTCGACGGCACCAACAACCCCGAGTCCAAGATGGGCGACCAGCTCACCGAGATCACCGGCGTCGTCACCTACGCCTTCGGCTTCTACCGCATCCTGCCGCTAACCGCCATCACCTTCGTCAGCGAGGCCGCCAACAACGCCCCTCCCACCACCCTCGTCAGCAAGGGCGACTGCAGTGGCATCACCGTCGGCGCCTACAACGTCGAGAACCTCGCCCCGACCTCCGACCACCTCCCCTCAGTCGCGGCCCACATCGTCAACTACATGAAGACCCCCGACCTCATCTTCGTCCAGGAGGTCCAGGACAACACGGGCCCGACCAACAACGGCGTCGTCTCCGCCAACGCCACCCTCTCCGCCCTCACCGCCGCCATCGAGACCCAGGCCAACGGCACCGTCTACGACTTCGTCGCCATCGACCCCGTCGACGGGGAGGACGGCGGTCAGCCCGGCGGTAACATCCGCGTCGCCTACCTCTACCGCCCGGACGTCGTCGAGCTGTGGAAGCCCAACCCCGGCGGCAGCGCCGACGCCAACGAGGTCCTCCCCGGCCCCCAGCTCAAGTACAACCCCGGCCGCATCGACCCCGCCAGCAGCGCGTGGGACTCCAGCCGCAAGCCCCTCGCCGCCGCCTGGCGCGCCGTCAACGGTCCCCAGAACAAGACCTTCTTCACCGTCAACGTCCACTGGGCCTCCAAGGGCGGTTCTTCCTCTCTGCACGGCGACCCGCGCCCTCCCAAGAACGGCGTCGTCGACCAGCGCATCCAGCAAGCCGAGATCACCGGCGTAAGTCCCATCCACGCACCCATAAACGGTCCTCTCTTCCGAACAAAAGGCTAAACGCGTGCGGAACAAACAGAACTTCATCGCCGAGATCCTGGCCGCCGACCCCGACGCCCGCGTCATCTCCAGCGGCGACTTCAACGAGTTCGCCTTCGTCGGGCCCATGACGACCTTCGCCTCCAAGTCGGGCCTCCTGGACCTCGACGAGGTCGTCGGCGTCCCCGCGAACGAGCGCTACACGTACGTCTACGACATGAACGCCCAGCAGCTCGACCACATGTTCGTCAGCCCCGCGCTGGCCCGGGCCGACCGGGCCCGCTACGAGCACATCCACGTCAACTCGTGGGAGCTGTACGACAACCTCGTCAGCGACCACGACCCGTCCGTGGCGCAGTTCAACGTGTGCGGGTGCTAGGCGCGGTGGAGTGCTTTGAGATGTATATGAGTATGGCATGTTCCTATAATGACAAAAGTTATACGACAATGTAGTAATGTTTATAAACTGCTGCTTCGCTCAGAAAATGAGATGTGCGTCGAACACGTCCACGGAGAGATTATTGCTGCTTGTCTACAAACGAACCATGCTCTCTTAGGCTATATACACGTCTTCCCATTGCACATCGTCAGGGAGCTCGGGGCGTTTCGCTTCTGCTAGTACGAAATCCTCGGTCAAGAAGAGCTCCTCCAGCGGCAGCAATTTCCTCTCCGTTACGTCCAAGAGCTCGACCAAGATCTCCCACTGCTCATACTCCAGCAGGAACGCCGGTTCTCGTGTCACAGCCGTCCGGAAGTCCTGCAGCAATGCCCACGTTTTCTCCCGACCCTCTTCCATGCGTCCTCGTGCAAGGCTGTCCTTTACTGCCGCAATGTCCGTGCTTAGGCTCGCAACAGCGTAGTCTACGGTCCCATGAGATATGTGTTTGTCTGAGAAACCTTTGAACACCCCCAGTATCTCGCTGATCTCTTGGCAAGATTGCGCCTCGAACAGATCATTTTTCAAGATTTCAACCTGATAGATGCACATATGACAATATATTCCTTCGCTTGAATGTGTCTTGGTGTCGGAGTCAGCTTTGACCTCATCGGCTTCAACCTCTGGACCCTGTACTCTACTGCGAGGAGACGGCACCAGCTGGTTCCAGACATCAAGGAAGTTCTCAGCCCACGGCCGTTCATCCCCTCCCCGATAGGGTGCCCAATCCCTATCCGGACGAAAGTTCATCGAATTCCTCAACCATCGCAGTATTTGAATACTCTCTTCCTGCTCTTTGACAACGCCTATGGTGACGCGCCTCGAACGGGACTGCTCGCGATTGTGCCTTTCGAGGATTTCGCGTAAACTGCGTGACCTGGTCTCCAAGTCTATCGACATCAGATGCCAAAGGAAGTCTCTCGAGTATATGGTCTCCGACGTCCAAAAGCTGTTCTGTAAGCTGTACGGTGGTAATGCTATACTGGACAGTCGGGGCTCCAGCGGCTTCCTCAGATACGCCGGTCGCCAAGGCCTCGCGCGCTCTGGAGGCGTTAGCCCAGACCTGTAATCCGTGCGATTCTCGTCGTCGTCGAAGCTGTCTCTCGCTCCGTAGTCCCAAAATGGCTGCAACCTCTCCGGGAAAGCGTCCAACCGATCAATAAGTGGGTTATGCTCAGGCTGTTGTTGCTTCCAAATTTCCAGCTCCACAGACAGCGCGTGACCAAGGTTGTTCAAGGACACTCTTTTGGTCTTTTTTGGAACCCCCTCGGGATGGGGAGCGAGTCTCGGTTCGCTGGGGTCACACCGTTCTCTCTCTAAGCTCTCGGAAATCTGTTCTGGTGGCTCGGGAGAAGTGTTGTCAAAAATTGATTCTATACCTTCTGTCCTCAGATGCCAAAACCGCTTCATGAGTCGGCAAACAGCCTTGATGGTGTTCCACGTAAATGCTGAGGCCCATTTCGATTGTGCTTCGCACCGAAATATTGTATTCCATGCTGATATTACCAATAAGAGTTCGCGATCCATCAGGTTCACCAAATGAGCCACCGAGTAGTCATGTCGGGCTCGGTGACGAGCCACCGGGTAGTCATTTCGGGCTCGGTGACAGATGGCAACGAAACAGTGTCTGTTGGTACCTTCCAGCGGCCTGAGAATCAAGTTGTGGTATGGTAGGTTTGGAATCCGGAACACTCGATCAGTCGCTTGAGCCCATTCGGTATCCTTAATCGAAGCTTCTCTCTGCTGGAGAGGTAGCTCTGGCGCGTGTTTAGGACAACTAATGACGCCAGGAGGACCAGTCGCAGACTCCATGCCCAAAACACATTCCCCGAGACAATACTCAAACGTCCCCTTGATTAGAAGCGCACCGTCTTTACTGAACGCTGGCTTGCACCTGGCTTTTATAGCGGCGGAAGCCTTATCTTCGTATAGTGGTGAGCGGGGTGCCCCGCCGTGAAGTGATGTTGGGGGTTTCGTGCCAAGCCACTGCTTGAACGCCGAAAAATCCATAACCCAAGAAGGTCTCTTGCCCAGAGAAGCCATTGGCGGGCGCAGACTGGCAAAAACGAGATCCCAAGATTCCAGATTTCGCAGCAGGAAGAAAGCAGTCACACCGGCGAGAACCTCGGACAGATTAAGGGAGTAGTCGGCAACGAGGCCGACCCCCGCTGTGTCGAAGAACAAACCCAGCAGCGCGAAGATATTGTCTCTTGGATCAGATGCTTTGCACATGCCCGTGGCCGCGAGGAAATCAAAAAACTCATCCAGCTCTCTATATCTCGGTTGAGTTACCAAGTTTAGCCATGGGTTTGACCGAATTAGACGTTGGTGATTATCTTTCATGATGGCTGATTCAGCCATCGCGGAGGCTTCCTCCGAGAAGATCAAGATGTCTTGCCATCTAGCCCCCTTTGAGCCAAACAGAACCCAGGCGGACCTCGCAGACGCGATTTCCTGAATCACCCAAACTCGATTGAAGTAAGGGCGAGCGCTCAAGTCGTGGCGTAAGTCAAGCGTGTTTCCTTGGTTGCTAAACATCCAATGCTTTGACGCCCTTGGTGGACTCGGCTCCTCAGGATCTTCCCCCAAGTAGATGAGGACCCTCAGAGCGGTCGCGTAGATGTTTTGCATCAGTCCAACTTGGTGGGATCTTTCGCTGGTGTTGTTTTGGTTGATACATACGGCGTCGACCCACAAGACCCTTCTCAAGACCGTGAAACGCAAGCGACGAAGGGCGTTGGCGCAATTTGCTGTAACGAGGAGAACGTCGTGCCGGTCTCCAACGTAGACACTCTGCGACCTGGAGCTATCGCCGGTTTCGTCAGCCCAGGTGTATGAGAGGGCCTCATACTCCGGCCTGAAAGCCAGGTTCGCGACCTTCAGCTCGCAACGGATCGGTTCGTGGTATGTTCCAGGAAGCAAATGGAGAAGACGAATCTTGCGCGCGTCCAAGGGTTCGTACCCCGGTCGCGCTTCCTCCTCGAGCGAACGCTTCCTTTCGAGGCTAGGCTTTCCCCGTACTACTTCGCTCCCAGTACGTGTAGGAGCCAAGTTGGATGAGCTTGCCTCAAGAGATTGCTCCTCTGCATGTGGATCTTCAACGAATGGCAGGGAAGACGGCCAGCGCAGATTGAAGCCAGCTTCTGAAGACGGCTCTGTCAACGTTGCACTTGAGCGATCTTGCGCATCGTTATCAACAAAGCCGACCTTCCCACAGCTGAGACATGATGGGATGGCGAGCTCGTCTAAAAAGACAACATCTGGTCGCCGACAATCAGTTTCGTGCCAGTTGATCATATTCGTAGCGTGACCTTGCAAGATGCGTATCTGAGTTGTTGTCCTTAATCGGTCGGAATCCGTCTGCGGACGAGCAGTTAAGGCTTCTTCGTTCGCGATGCGATAGAGACGCCGAAGACGCGGAAATGTTCGGAAGATGGCGAGCTCAGTGAATCAAGAGTTTGATATGAAGGGGAGATACCACGAGCTCGCGCAACTCCGCATCAGCAGCGGCATGCAAGTCTGCTTATCCACATGCAGGCAGGCACCCCATGTATCCAATGGTGGCCGCAGTTTTTGCCATAATGCCCATCAGCAGTGATCGACCCAACGTGGCAGTGTTACTAGGAGATGTCAACAAGGCTGCGTAGGCTGTACCGCATAATTTTCGGTTCTGTCGCTTGTCAGCATGCGTCTTTCAAATGGAGTAAATGTCTGCCTGCCTTTCAAGACTGATTCTGCCTGGGAACGTTCACTCAGACATGCCGATAATTCATTCCATGAATAGGAACAAGGGTAGCGGCAAATAGGCAAAAGCAAAAGAGAGTAGAAGATTTGGGTAGGAAGACTGTGTTCAGGGAAAAGATAATGATGTGGAAGAAATACAACCGAGTATGGTAGTAGTGTGGACGACACACGAGACGATTTGTGTGTTATTCAATTCCTCAATGAGAGCAGAATCATGATTCATGTGCCTTCACCATCACTGCAGTCACTAATGCTGCCATACGCAGAAGCATCGTAATGCATTGGATATGGCTGCCTGTGAGCGAATTGGGGCCTCTTTAGTGTTGGTGTTGTTGTTGTTGTTGTTGTTGTTGTTGTTGTGATAATGAGGGAAGAAGAGGAAGGAAGCAGAGATGGTGATGTAGGTAGGTAGGTAGGCCCAGCCCGCCCACGTGACGTAACAAATGCTGGACTGGCATCTATCTCCGTGAATATCACCTTCGTCTAATCTGCTTCTAGACATTAAGTTCTGTTTATTTTTTCTAACTCTAGAACACACAAGATTACAGTCAAGTTGTGAGCTAGTAGTTGCTACAATCTTCACATGGCCCGAGAAAGTGAACCACAAGGGACCAAAATATTGATGATAGAATCAAGCAATCCGTATATCTTCCCATCTCAAGCTCCCTGGAATCTTCGATCGGCCGGACCTGATTTCCTCGGAAGTAAACGCTTTCTCTAGTGGCAGCAGGTGGTTCTCAGTCGCGTCGACAAGCTCACCTAGTATTTTCCGTGCTTTCTCCTCAAAGTCACCCAACGATGGCCACTCCGTTGATGCGGCCTCTAAAAAAACGGCTTTTCGGCTTCTAGCGAAGTCAATGCTTTCTTAAGTTCTCTCGCCGAGCTTTGGGAGTCTGGGAGTTTGTCTCTTTCGGAAAAAATGGTTGCGACAAATTTGGCCTCATCATAGGTGTCTAGACACCGTAGTCTGTGTTCCAAGTGCCCAGAGACATCCAGAGAATCGCCATCGAGATGTTTCGCAGAGTGGCCTCAGCTCAGCCTGTTGTGCTTGACTGTTGCGACCTTCATGAGGTCGTGTAAGCTGGTCATGGGACAGTACCGATACATTCCTGACGATCATCAAAAGTAGATATCTTCCTTTCCAGAAATTGTCGATACCCAGTCTGAGCCAAAGCGATTTGAGTTCGCTAGCCCCTGTGCCCTCTTCATCCGATCCCTTGTCCTCCAAGGGCACCCATTGCGGATCTGGGTTAAGCTTCATGGAACCTCGCAGCCATTGTCCCAAGAAGTTGACCGTCGTCATCATCCAGCCTTCTGTCGCCTAGCAAATTGAAACGAATCGACATAGACTTCAAGTCTTGTGTCACAAGAAGTCTTAGCAACTCGGTCGAAGTTTTTCTTGCATTTTCTTCTAACCCGGATAATAATATGTCATCGGAATCTTTACTGCCATACCACACGCTTTCGATCTTTCGGCGGGCTGCGACAATCGAGGGCCTGCTGAGGTAATTAGGATGACAATGCAATTTCCTGCCGGATCTAGGCGGCCCAGACCCCGATTCAAGCGATTCATCTCCTTCCGAAAAGTCTTCGCCGACTCCGAAATCCCATGATCTGACCGATGTCGCCGTAGCCGGCAGCAAGCGGACAGAGAATAAGGCTGCGAGCCAAACAGAACAAAGTCGTCGCAGGATGATCAAGAGGTCGGAGGTTAGAGTACGCATTCAAGTCGAAGATATTGCAAAATGGGAGAAGTTCGCGCGCAGCAACGTACGCAGCCCGATCGATCTCACGGAGCGGATCACAGAGCGTTCATTTACTGATGGGCCTGAACGAAGCCAAAGATAAGCCTTTGACCGATCTTTGGCCACACCGAACAAGTTATTGTAGGAGATCCAACTGGGCAACACAGATACCATCCTGCTGCCGAGACGACCGCCAGCCAGCCTACCAAGCAGCCCATGCAGGCTGTGCGGGGATGCGAAGTGACTCGTCAATGGCAGCTGGAGGCGAGTGGCTTTCTCTCGGTGGCCTGTCCAGGACAACAGAAGCTGCCCTCGTGCACGAATCACTCTCTGCTGGGGCGACACACCTCCAAGTCCCGAACAAACGGGCTGGCTGGGCTGGGTGCATATCAGCGAGGACGGGCAAGTGGGACGGGTGGCGAAAAGCCAGGAAGTCCAAGTGAGGTTACCGGTTTTCTTTAAGTGGATGATGCGTTTGCTGTATGTTGATGGTATAATGAGGGGGTGCTCTCGGCTGAGATCTGGCAAATGCAAGTGAACAGTCTAGCTGAAGCACGAATACACACGTTCGAAAACAACTCACTACTGTGTTTATGACCACCCACTTCAAGGTAGCAACGATCTGTCTTCAGCTTGCCAGCATAAAAACACAAGTGACTGATGATAGCTAGAAAACCTCTTCTCGAATCTTGTAATTTCGTTGAATAAACACCAACTTCCACAGGTCCCCTGAGCGCAGGGAACAGACAATACACCTGTCAGGAATGGTTCAATACCTTAGTGAACGTAACAACGAAGAAGACCGTGGCAGGGAAGAAGACAGCCAAGAGGACGGCGCGAAGATGAGGTCGGCGAAGCTTTCAATAGGTATCTTGAAAGCTCACAAGTAAGAAGCCTCGGCGATCTTCCTCATATGCAGTACATGAGAACTTGTTATTGCAGGCCTTGCACCGTATCGGTGGGTACAACATGGGAAAGAAAGCATCTCAATTCATCCGCTAGGTGTAATTACGGAGCGCCAGGGATACGTCCGTTCCACCCTTATGCTTTTGTATCTCTCAGCAACAACTCCTCGCCATTCGCTCAAGCTCAAGCAAAACCAAAGCCCTGCGCATTCTCCAACGCCATAGAAAGCCTCTCTCTCAGAACCTCCTTGTCTTTGTACTCGGGCAGCAAAAGCGTGCCGTAGCACGTATATGCTGTGGGCAAGTGTCCGCTCTCTCCTTCCTCCTCGCCGTTCCGTTGCACGACAAATTGCATATTCTTCATTCCTCCCACCGGAACACGGTCTGACGCCGTCACAAATTCCAGGAGCCTCTTCTTCATCTTCTCGTCGTAGCGTTTCACGATCGACCAGAAGTCACGGACGCTGCGGTGGCTGGCGTCCCAGCCGACGTACCTGGTGTAGCGACGCAGGTCTGAGATATCAATTTCCTGCACACCCTCCACGATCGACTGAAGCAGAGACGGTGTCAGCAAATGCAACGCCTTGGGATGCAGACAAGCGCGGAAGCCGCGCTCGAACGCCTCGTACTGCGGGCGAACAGAAATATCTGTGAGATATTTGATATAGTCGCTCACGTACGCATTTCTGTTTTCGTGGGTGACTAGCGGGGCGTCCTTGGGATTCTCGTCCAAGAGCGACTTCTCCGCGTTTGGGTCGAACTGCGGCCAACCAGGGGCCTTCTGGTCCATTTGTCGTGAAACGGGCTGTCCAAGCATGGACACTGAGAACTCGTAGGTGCGCGCAAAGATGTCTTCAACCGACCCATTGCTCTCATCCCATTCCAGGAGGCTCGTCAAGCCCATGGCAAGGTCTGGCCACCCATCGGCGATATGATACAGTTCGTCCACGGGCTCGCCGAGAAGCTTACGGTAGAGTACTTTCGGGAAAGTGATCGGCAGCGTCAAGCCGTTATACACAGCCAGTGATATGAGTAGGCCTAGTATCTCAAACTTCCAGACGGGCACAATGGAGCCGGGCACGAACCAAGCCATTCGGGTCCGCTCGTCTACCGTGAAAGCACCATAGTCTGGGTTCAAGCACTCGGCGACGGCAAGTCTAAAGAACTCTTGTTGAACTCCACCAGAGTCGAAACCCTCTTCGCCAGCTTCTTCACCAAGATGAATCTTCAAGGGTCTGTGCAACTCCCGATCCTCGCGCTGCCACAGCTGATCAAAAGCGTCTCTGATGACATGCTTTCTGCTGATCTCGAGGATCAGGTACTTAGAAGATGCCGTTTTGAGAAGGTCCTGCAAAACCAGTTTGTGATGTGGGTTGGTGATCAAGCCGCCGGGCGCAACTATTGCCTTCATTCGTGTCTGCAATGAACTTGACTCTTCGTAACTCCGGCTCATCTTTGAGAAGTTGATGGAACGGAAGTACGACACAAGCGTGGCAGGGTCGAAGATGAAGGGAAAATCGAGTAGATGCTTCTTCTGCCTGGTCGAACTGTGTGACAGCCAGGCAACGGGCATGTTGATAGAATCCAGTCTCTCCGCGAAGTAGTCCACCCGGAAGTGAGTGTCTCCTATAAGAAGAGATTGTCGTTTCTCGTCTGTTGCGAGTCAGTCGAGTGCCATCATACATCAGATGGGATTCACTTACACATTGCCGCAATGAGCGACAACGCTCCACCAAAGGAGCTGTCCACCGAGATTTCTGGCTTGCCATCCCATTCTTGGAGCATCACCGTCTTGGCCCAATCCATAAGGAGAGTGGATACTCTGGTTTCGTGTCCGGCTCTTTCGAGCTGGTCCAACTCTGGGTTCGACGTTACGTCTCCACTGAAAGAATCCAGCTGCGTCAGAAGAGGCCGGAGAGCATCCATCTCCTGTTCGTCGTTCTCGATGTCATCGTCTTGAGCAACCATTTCGGCAAAACATTTCCTCGCAGAGATGGCGGCGAAAAGACGCCTGGCCAGCCTGAGTGCGAGTTCGTCCGAAAACGCATCGTCATAGAGGAGGCAAAGCCATGCTGGCTGTCGTGCTAAAGCACCGCTTCCCGCCAATGTCAAACCATTTGACCGAATACGAGACATATCGAACAGCGTTCTTGAATCCGTTATCAACGGGGCAGCAGCCACCAGAGCATGTAGGCAGATTGACAGAAGCTGACCTGCCTCGACGTTGGGAAGCGAACGTTCCCGGCGGAAAACCCTAGCAGTTGGGGATCGCAGTGATTGCAAGGATTTTGGCGCTCCGAATAGACTGCCAGCGGCCATCCATAGGCTGTGGAAAACGAGGCTGGGAGCGACGCGAGTAAGTCGAAGCATGCAGTACCAGATAGTGTGTGAATCGAGAAGCTCATCGTCCTTGACGAAAGATGAGACCAAACGCTGAGGGTCGCTCAGGATGTTGAAGAGACTTTGCTCGATGAAGAGCTTCCACTGCCTTCTTAGTCGCTTCGGGTAATTGCCTCGAGACGTTCGTTTCCTCTCCATCTTCGGCCGGTCCTTCAGCCCAGAGTAAGTGCTGGTAATTTTTGCAGGATCAAAAAGATGAGATTCTGAGGTGCCGTCATCCTGGAGAATGTCACATATCAGGTCGACGACTTCCACATTCAGCGAAGTCAAAGCTTGAGGGAGCATGTTATCGGCGATGGAGACATCCACTGGTTCGTCAACCTGTTTAGACTCAGTGGTTGGTGGTTGGGCCTGAGCGGAATGAGGCTGGGGTAATGTTTCAGGGGCGGGCTTCCTTGCTTCTGATGGGGCATCGCCGTTGGTCATGCTCGGCCTCGGTAATGACTCCGGCTCCTGAACAATCGTGACTGAGTGATTCTGTGGTGGGACATTGTCGAAGAAGGACGGCGTGGACGGAATCTCTGGGATTGCATAGGGATTCACATGAGGTGCTTTTGGCGGCCTAGGGGGCTTCTCGTGCGGCCCTCCGTTCAACTTGGGGGACATCAGCCCTGAAGTGACATCCTCGGAATACGACGATGTCGGGTACGGTTCGATAGACAGTTTCCTCTTGGGCTTTGAATTCGCTCGCACCCTTGCACTTGAGCTTCTCTTAGGTTTTCCCGGTCTTGGATTCGGCATCGTTGAGCTCGAGTTGTGAAGCTTCTCGGAAGCCTGTTCGAGGGCTGCGTCTGGTCCTTGCTCAATCGTCGGTTCCGGTAAGTCATTTTGGTCCTTGTATATGACTGGCGATAGGGAATGAACCGGCGTTGACTGCCCCGAAGGCTTCTGAGATCTTAGCAGATCCTCCTTGCCAGGGCTTGGTGTCGCATCGACCTCTAACGCAGCAACCTTCTGGGACATGGCGTCCAGGCCAGCCGGAGTGAGCCATTCCATCATTTTAAAGGCGACACTGCCGAAAACATTCGCCGCGAAAGAACGGTAGTCCTTGCTGATCGGTCTTTCCGTAACTTTGACGGGCATCTGTGCGGTGCCTGTCGAGGCATCGAAGTGTGATCGCTCGTTCGGCGGAGAGATTGTACGGCGGCTGGAGTCCTCGCCATCCCTAGAGGACTTGGCAGTACCGTTGCAATCGCCATTTACCCTAACCGATGAGCCTGACTTCCGTCGTCGATTTTCTTTCGGTGTTGTAGGTCGCTTCGAAAAGGGGTCGTTGAAGACCGGCGCGGCGGGGTTCGGAGAGAATATGAGCGAGTTCAGAGCTGCCGGTGGCTCTTTCGACGGTTTGAGATTGGGACATAAACCGTTCTCTGGATTATCCTGGCTTGCCAAGTAGACGGCTAACGTCCTCGCGCTCGTGGTGTTGTATCGTCTGATAGGAGCCTTGCCGGCGAGGCGTTTGCGACACGAGAAGCAGGTAGAAGTCGTACACGATTTCGAGTCGCATCCGTATCGTAGCTGGAGGATGTATCTGTAATGCTGTCGTCAGTTCATGTCCTGGAGTTTGAGATCGCAGTCTATAACGCACATTTCAACGAGAATTTGGAAGTTGTGCCGGCGACTGGCACGGTGGATGGCGTAGACACGTTTGGGGTTCTCGATATTCTGGACCATGTCCTTCAGTTCGGGCGGCGCATCTGGGGGCAGGCGCGCAAACGGCGCGTCTTGCCAGAGACTGGCGAGAACATCGGCATCGAAGGCGTTTTCGGGCTGAGCGCCCTGAGAAGGGCGACGCATATCTCGAGTCATGTCATCCGGGTGGCATGAGCAGTCGACTCGATGCTGAAGAGAACCAGTTTTCGACGAGGATGACGACGTAAGTAAACGTAAGCGCTGGAGGGAGCGGCTGAGGAGAGAAGGCGACGATGAAGGAACGGGAGAAGGGGGGAGGACGGGGGCGGTTTTATGTTTTGTTAAGGGTTAATGGTACAAAGATATTACAAGCACCAGACGACAGCTGGGGAAGTGAAGATGTTGGTGATGGTAAATGATCTCGTTCTCAGCGACGGGTAGGCAAGGAAGAAGGTGGTTTCGTCTCCTCGGTGCTGGCGGCAGGAATGGGCACCGTACAGGCACGCCACGAAGCCCGGCGATGACACCGTGCGATTCTACGGGAAGAGGGCACGGCTGCCGGGGGTCTTCTGAAAGAGTGGAGACGCATGCACGGGAGCAGGCAATCAGGATGTGGAAGATTCCGTGGAGGGTCTGATTTTAGCACGAGAATTCCACCCTCGAGCTTCAGATGGGACCAACTGGACAAGGCGCACAGGGGCCTTCCTTCTGACATCAGCCGCATTGTCAGTGTCCTAGCCTGCTTCCAGGTTGCTGCTCTTTGCCGCCTTCAGGTTTCGAAGCAAGAACGGGGACTTTCCCTCTCCCCACAAAGCCCGCCCGACTCGGTCTAGGTAGGATGAGGGGCTTGGTGACTCGGCATCGTCGGCGCCTTTTGCCCCCGACTTTCATATTTTTTTTACCCAGATGCCGCCACCACCAACAGGGAATCTACCCCTCCATCTCATGATGACAGTAAAGTCCCAGGCTGCATGCAAATGATAGAATGAGCCAGAAGAAACAAACTATCACCTGCCACAGTACCAATACAAACGAAGGTAGAGGATGACAACGATGTGAAAGTACTGACAACAACCGCAGAAATACCAGAATGTGAACAGCGAAAAGTGGAAGTAAAAAGGTATCCAGCTTTGACCTGGCTTGCATCACCATGCATCGCCTCTCAGCATCACCTCATTGTAAGGAGATACCAATATCTCGTTACCAAGAGGCAAAGTCATGTCTTAGAAATAGTTTGTTTTATGAAATATGAGATAGCCACGGCAGCATGGGTGAGAATCTCACTACCTTAAAGAAAGGCTTCCAGTGCAATTAGGTTACACATCTCCGATAAGGTGCCGCAGCTTATCTCACTTTAGACCAAAGCACAAACACATCAAAGCCTGTCTGCTCGTCACCACTGGTTGATATGTAAGCGGGGAGGTACAGGCCGGCTGGAGAAAGACACCAGATCCAGGAGGACTGCCCAGGTCCCGTGGCTCAGGAAGCCCGCAGACTAGGCCCCCACTCTCCAGGGCAGCAACTAAACCAGGAACACGCTAAAAGTCAATCCTTCCCAGTGACACAACTTCTCAGATCAACCCAAGCCAGGGCTCTGGACTTAGTGACGTGCCTATCATCGCCCAGCAAACCCCTGCCTAACCCACTAAAGCCCTGGAGAATTTTCCCTTTTTAAAATCATTTCCCCTCCGTCGTCCCTGCCACACTTGCACCCTGGGACGCCCAACTTTTACCTCAACTTCTTTCTTTTCCTGCGCGCACTCTGCTAATTCACAGTTGCATGCGCTCACTCTATACTGAAAAGGACTAATCAAAGAATCAAGCACCAAATTCATTCATTTCGACAAGAGACCACAGAATCCACACGCGACACACTATGGAGGTGGTGAACGTCGACGTCGCTGCACTTGGTGCCTCTCCTCCTAATGGAGGGGCAACCGCAGCTTCGCATCCCTACACTTGCAACACCTGCGCTGTTGCGTACAGAAACATTGATCTCCAGAGAGGCCATATGAAGAGCGACTGGCAGTAAGTATTTTTTTTTTTCATCTGCGCCATCTTGTTTGCCACTAGCTTCTGGCTTTTGTTTTGTTTCTCCCCATTCCGCATCACCCCACCTATGCCGAGCCGGCCCAACTGACATCATCCTAACAGTCGCTACAATCTCAAGCGCCGCGTCGCCTCCCTTCCTCCCATCGCCTCCGAGGTCTTCAACGAGAAGGTCCTTCAGGCCCGCGCTGCCCAGACTCTCGAAGCCGAGAAGGCGCTTTTCGAGCGCACTTGCGAGGCCTGCCAGAAGTCCTATTCCAGCGAGAATGCCTACCAGAACCATCTCACGAGCCAGAAGCACAAGGTTCGCGTCGCCTCAATCGCCCGCCGCAAGGGCGCCGTCGCCGATGATGCCAGCTCTGTCATGAGCTCGACTTTCTCCCTTGGCGAGCCTATTGCTATCGAGAAGGAGCTGGACTCAGAGGCCGAGGAGGAGTTCACTGCCGTTGTGGAGGGGCTGAAGAAAGCCAACATCGATGAGTTCAAGGACGAGCGCCCTTCCCCCGTCAAGCGCCCGTCGAACCCCCAACTGTCCGCCCACGGCCAGCATCATGGCGACGATGCCTCCGTCAACCGGGAGTCCGACTCCACCACCCCTGTCCCCTCTAAGCAGGAGATCGCCTGGACTGTCAAGTCTTGCCTCTTCTGCAACTACGAGTCGCCTACCATCGAGCTCAACGCCAACCACATGGAGCGGTTCCACGACATGTTCATTCCCGAGAAGCCGTACCTCGTTGACCTTGGGGGCCTGCTCCAGCACCTCCAGGAGCGCGTCCACGAGGGCCACCAATGCTTGTATTGTTTCAAGACCAAGAAGACGGCCTTCGCTGTCCAGACGCACATGCGCGACAAGGGCCACTGCAAGATCCCTTACGATACCGAGGAGGTCCAGCTGGACATTGGTGACTTCTACGATTTCCGCAGCACATACTCGGACGGTGAGGAGACCGACGAGGAAGAGGAGTCTGACCAGAATGGTGGAGCTAAGCTGGGCTTGAAGCGCCCCACCAAGTTGCTTGGTGAGGACGGCGAGGAGCTGGAGGACGGAGCTGATGAGGGATGGGAGACGGACAGTGACGCTTCTTCACTGGACTCGGACGACCTGACCGCCTTCACCGCGGATGGCAAGTACGAACAGTTTGAGCGCCTCGACAAGCACCCTCACCATTCTCGTGATGATCCCCGCGCTCACCACCAGGTGGACGGCTGGCACTCGCACGCGCACAAGCACACCCGCGCTGTCTTCTACGATGATTATGAGCTGCACCTGCCGTCCGGCAAATCAGTCGGTCACCGCGCCCACAGGACGTACTTCCGCCAGAACCTCCACAATTACCCCACTGCGGAAGAGCGTGCTGAGCGTCTGGCGATTGAGGCTGCCGGCTCCGGTGATGAGATGGACGTTGACGGCAGAGAGGTCGCCACTACCGGCAACCCCAAGTCTCGCAACAGCCGCGCGGTCGCTCGCAGAGATGCTGCCGGTATGGCAGGCGTCTCAGACCACGCGAAACGCGTCGCTAAGGAGGAGACAACCCGAGGTCGCAGCGCCGCCACCCGTTACGAGAAGAGACGCGACTACAAGGTCAGCGAGAAGAACAACAACCAGAAGAACTTCTACTACCGCTACCAGGCCGGTGGTTGATCGACTCGCAGCTGGACGGGAAGGGCGTTACGTGGGTCTTTTTTTCTTGCTTTTTGGGAGGATTTATCTCACCAAACCACCATGGGAATTGGCATGCATGATGAGGACCTTGATTAACCGTGCATAAATGAGGTAGACAAAATAGAGGCCATTGAAGCCGATGCATAGCACTCGCGTGATGTCTGCAATGATACAAGTTGGATATGATGTGCCTTGGTAACGTTATGCTTGTAGCGGGACGTCAATTTTGATTACATGCAATACCCACCTAAAGCTGAATCAAACGCCTTTCTTCGTTCTCATCAACACCCAATCCACCACTCATTTCTCGGATTTTAAGAATGAAGGCAATTCTTTATTTCTTATTCTGTTCTCTTTTTTAAGCCAGAGAAAAGAAAAAAGTCCAAATGTTATCCATCAAGTCGTCGGCATGCCGCGCCCTCAGGCGAAATTTTCACCAACCACTGGTCAGATGGCTGAGCGTCTCTCCGGCGAGAGCGCGCAACGATCCGAACGTCGACTCCCAAAAGCTCAAAGGCGGTCAGAGATATGAGGTCAGTCGGGAAAAAAGAGCGGAACACGCAGATCTTCGGCGCGGTCATCACAGCAAACGACAACAGGCCCCGCTTCGTCCGAGGAACGGCAGAAGCAGGGGCAATGATACGCCTCACAACGACTTCAGATCCATTGAATACGACGAGCACCGGGACAACCCGAGATTCGAGGCTTCCAAGGGAAAACCGCGGTATGAAGAGAGTCAGTCGTCGAGATGTGACCCGGTGTCGGATCGAGCCCTCAGGGGCGATCCCCGGCGAGACAGCGGGAGGAGGGTCTCGCCGCCGCGTCCCGGCGGCTCCCGCGTGTCCCAAGGCCCTCGGGGTACGTCTTCCGCCCCGAAAAAGGCACACGGTATTGCCTTGATGGTACGTGACATTTCCGCCCATCAAAGAAGGTGACTGACCGAGACCTAGCCAAGGTTGTCCCCAGAGGAGGAAGACAAGATCAACACCCCTCAAAAGCTATACGAAGCAAACCTCATGTGCTTCATGCCCCCAAAACGCGCCTACGAGCCCCAAAACCAACTGAGAGGCACCAGGAATAACTTTCCAGCCCTCTCAGCAAGCGCAGTCAAGGCAGAAATCCATGGCATCCCGGAAACCAGCAGCAGCAGCAGCCCCTCAGACGGCGGCACCATCTCCGTCTCCCCCGTCAGAGGCAGCGCCTACGCCCAATCGACCGGCTTCTTCCGCTCCCCCAAGGCGACCTTCCTGTACTCGGCGTACCGCTTCAAGCAGCACCCGCTCAACACGACGACGCCGGAGCTGTGCATCGTGGGCGCGAGCAACTGCGGCAAGTCGACCTTCGTCAACGCGCTGACGGGCGCCTCGGCGGAGCTGGCCAAGGTGAGCCACAAGGCGGGCAAGACGGTGGCCATGAACGCCTACGGCGTCGGCGGCCTGAGCGGGATCCCGCACCGCGCCGTCATGTCCCCCGCCGCCGCCGGCGAGGAGGGCACGAGGTACGGCATGGTCCTGGTGGACACCCCCGGGTACGGCTACGCCAGCAGGAAGGAGTGGGGCCGGGAGGTCGTCGAGTACCTCAGCAAGCGGACCATGCTCAGGGGCGTCGTGCTGCTGCTGTCCGCCGAGAAGAGGGTCTCGGGGCAGGACGAGACGGTCATGAGGATGCTGGCCGAGGCGGGACGGCCTGCGATGGTCGTGTTCACCAAGATGGACAAGGCGCTGCGGAGCAAGGCGAGGCAGGAAGGGGGCGTTGCGGAGAGGTTGAGGGAGGTGGAGAGGTGTTTTGCGAGGACCGGGTGGGATGGCTGGGTGCCGAGGATCCATCTTACTGCGGCGAAGATGGATAGGGCGAAGGATTGGAAAACGGATGCGACGTACAGCGCGGCAGGGATGGCCGGGGTGCGGATGGAGATTTTGGAAATGGTTGGGTTGAGGCAGTTTGTTGCGCCGCAGGGGGATGTGTCGCTGGCCGTGGAGGGCAGTGGGAAGGAGGAGGGGAGGAAGACGGTGGAAAAGGAAGCAGCCAAGGACGAGGAGGAGTTGCAGGTGGAGGAGGAGAAGAGACAGGAGCCGGGCAAGGCCATGGAGAGTGATCCGACGGCGTGGGATGGAGAGATTGTTTCGTATGATGAGCTGCAGAAGAAGTTCGGGGACTGGAGTTCGTGAGGAGACAAGTTGTTAGATAGTGTTAGGTTGCCGGAAAGGACAAGATACCCTTCTGAAAGACAGTATTTGGATAGTTACCAATGTACACAACTGAAAACTTGTCAAGGGATACACAATATTTAATGAAGCACAACTGCTAGAACTTGCGGAGCGAAAAGTATTCATGATATTTGAAGTGCTCCATCATATGGATATTCTAGCTAGTTATCACCAGAGGATAAACCGTCCTTCCAAAGACCCTCAAGAACTCCAGACATCCCAGAAACATGAATCAGCTTAAGCGGTTTGTGCATTACAGCGGTCCGTCAGTCGTTATTACGCCTTATCCTTATCCTCTTCCGCTTCCGCTTCCGTTGCTGCTACGGAAACCGTCGATCGCGCCGTACCCGGCCTGCTAAGCGTTCGGCGAAGCTTCTTCGCGTTCTTCGATTCGAAAAGACTCTTCACTCTCCTCAAGCGAGCCCAACGCTCCTTATCCTTGGCATCCCGTGTCTTCTCATCATCCTCGCCCGCCGGTTCCGTAGCGGCGCTGGGAGAATCATAGGGTCCTCCCGGTGTCGATGGCGGGGCACCACCTCTGCGAACCGGTGTTGATGGTACTGAGGCGCCTCTGTTATGCCATGCTCTGTTCTTCGGGCGGTCATCGAGAGCTCCGCGCAAGTAGGCGTCGTTCTTGAGCACTTGCGCCAGACACTTCCACGCCGCCATGTCTGATTCGGAACCAGGTTTCGCGGTGCCGAGGCGTTGCATCACGGGATTCTTCCATGGACAGAAGAAGCGATGTTCCCTGACGGGATCGAGGTGGTCCATCGGGGCCGGGACGAGAATCTCACCCTCAGCACTAACCTCCTTGCTCTTGAACATCCACAGACCGAGTCTCCGCAGACAAGTGTGACAGGAGGCGGAGTTCGGTACGGCACCGATGCGCGGGTTGGTCAGGCCCTGCCAGCCTGTCAAGGCGAGAGCGAGAGCAACTCGGTTCGGTTGCTTTGGGTCTGGCGATTCCTTGGCCGGTGGAGGGTTTGTGAAGAAGTCGTCTGGTAGTTGGGTGAGAACGGTGTCAAGGTTCAGACCCTCAGGAAGTCTCATGTTGAACTCATACGGCAAGAAGGACTTTCTTCCGCAGAGCTCGTCGTATCTTTGCCGTAAAGCCTCTATGCTCAACTTGGCGTTGGTGAGAGACAGCCGCAAGAGTGAGTCTACACAGATCAGTAAATGAGCGAGACGTCAAGGGACTGTAACTTACCATCACATCCCCGTTTTCTCCATAAGCATTCTTCCAGATGTGCCGTAACTATTAGATCCGAGTACTTCTCAATCAAGGCTTCCTCTGCTTCACCAATCAGTTCATATAAAGACGTCCAGAAGGGGAGATCGTGAACCTACCCACGTCAGATGCAACGAGGACCGGGACCTCCTTGCCGTCAATCACCCGCTTGTTGAGTTTTACGACGAGTTCCTTGTGACACAGCGTACACCGCACTCGGTCCTTGCCCTGACAAACCCATCCCCTCTTCGCCCACTCTATCTCGTTCACTCTGTCCGGCTTCGGCGTCCAATCGGTGATCTCCTGAAAGCTTGACAGCCTCTTGAGGAGCTCGTTCCGGTCGCTCGGTGCATATTTCGACACGACCTTCACCACAGGCTCTTTTGAGTCCGGCGCCCACTTCTTCAGGACGACGTTGGAGACATTTGTCGCGGCGACGCCTGTCGTCGTGTTCTTGATCGTGGATCGCCTCTCTGTCAGAGCCTGCAGGCGCCGGCGCTTCAGCAGGATATCTTCTTCGATCGACATGGGCTTCGTCTCGGTTGTTGTTGCAGAGCTCTCGGTCGGGGCCGCAAGCGACGTTGTCGATGGGCGCGGTGACTCGGTCGGCAAACTGGAGGATTCGTTGCTGTACTTGGAGGACCTGCCCATTCCCTGGATCAGGGAGTTGAATTTCCGCTTCGTAGCATTCATCTTCGGTTGGTGGTATGATTAACCGCAGTGGTGTGTGAACGGCGCTTAGAATGCCAGGCTTGCGGCAAGGCCGGGTCTTCGACGAATGAGAGACGTACGACGGGGAACAACAGAGCTCTTGAAACTGCCTGCGTCGACTGTTTTTAAGCTTCACTGCAGAGTCCCCGGTTCATTTGCGTGGTGTTGCGACATGAAACGGACACCAGGAATGGGATGGGATGGTGCTTTGTCGCTAATTGCAGGTCGTGACGCCCGGCCGCGAAAGTCAACAAACGAGGGTCGCTGATCGGGCAATGAGCTTGTACCCCTGTCGCGTGGCCGACGCCATCTTAACGGAGAGGGGCAACCAATAAGCTGACCAATAGTAGGCTTACATGCATAAATCGGCATACCGGGTCTTCTTGATAAGATAAAGAATTTTGCTTGCTGGGAAAAAAAAAAAAAAAAAAGAGGGAAAGAAAAGGAAAAGGCGTGGGGCAGGGGTCACTGGCGTAAAAATTCTGGAGACCGACTCGCCGGCATTGGGATTCCACATAAATTTTCCCACGGAAAGACCAACCAGGTCTTTCACCCATCCCTCACCGAGGAAGTTGCTGCGCGGTCAAGGACTCAATTGCTTTTTCTTGGAACCTCGCCACCACAAAGCACCTCCTCCTTACACGTCGCACATGTCATCTTCTGGTCCTCCGTCCTGGCTCTTTTCCAACAACTCCAAAATAACGGCTCCCTCCGCAACCGCTTCCGCTACCGCCAAACCCCAAACCAACGACAAGATGGTCAAGAAGGAGACGAAGGGCAGCAAGGCCGCCGCCGCGCCTACCAAGCAGTCTCCTCCCGACCAATTGATGGATCTGGTCGACTCTTTCCTCTTCGAGAACGCCTTCACCTCCGCCCATGAGGCGTTCCAGAAGCAGCGCGCCCAGAACGGCTGGAAGGCGTCCAAGAAGCAGTCCGCCGCCGGTCCCAATCTCGTCACCGTCTTCCAGACTTGGCAGATCTCTGCGGCTAAGAAGGACGACAGCAGCAGCGCCGACTCCAGCTCTTCAAGCTCTTCGAGCGACGACAGCAGTAGCGACGAGGAGGACGTTCCCATGGCCGACGCCGACGCCGGCGCCGAGAGCGATAGCTCTAGCAGCTCTAGCAGCTCGAGCTCGAGCTCCAGCTCCGATTCGAGTAGCGACGACAGCGACAGCGAGAATGAGAAGCCTGCGCCCAATAAGGGATTGAAGCGCAAGGCCCCCGAGTCCGACAGCAGCAGCTCTGAGAGCAGCAGCGACAGCGATTCCAGCTCCGACGCGTCCAGCTCCGAGGACGAGGCACCCAAGGCTAAGAAGCGGAAGACCAAGGCCTCCAGCAACAAGAGCTCTTCCTCCGACTCCGACTCCAGCTCAGACAGCAGCAGCTCCAGCGACGAGTCTTCTTCAGACTCTTCCTCCGATTCCGACTCTTCCGACTCTGACGGCTCTACGGCCGCGAAGGTCCCTCTTCCCGATTCCGGCTCCGACTCCGACTCATCCTCTGACTCCGACTCCGACTCAGAAGACGAGAAGAAGACCAAAAAGACGAAGAAGGCAAAGAAGACAAAGAAGGAAGCGGACAGCGCCTCCAACTCATCCGCCACCCTCGAGAAGACGTCCCCCGCCGCCGAGCCTCCTCTGCCTCCCGACCCGGTCGCCTTCCGCAACCAGAACAACCGCAAGGGCCCCAACGGCAAGAAGGTCCCCAACAAGCCCTTCTCGCGCATTCCCGACGACGTCAAGGTGCACGAGAAGTTTGCCAGCAACGAGTACGTGCCCAACGACTACTCGCAACGCGCGCACGAGGACCTCATTGTCACAAAGGGTAAGGGTTTCACCAAGGAGAAGAACAAGAAGAAGCGCGGCGCCTACCGTGGTGGCGCCATCGACATCGGCATGAAGAAGGGTATCAAGTTCGACGACTAAGGGACGTTTGATTGCTCGTTGCATTTGTTTACTGGCCTTGGAGTTTGGGGCACCCAAAAAAAATCACGCTTCGGTTCTCCGGTTTGAAGGAGAGGAGGCGGTCACAGTGGTGCTGTAGGTCATTACCAAACCACTGCGCTTCGGAGGAAGGGGTAGAAAGACGACATACTTCGGTACATCGTATAATCATCATAGAGGATCATAGAGGAGGTCTCGGTCCTTATAAAAGGTACCGTGCGAATAGAATAGAATTCATAGTCACATTTATTCTGCCATCCAACAAGCTAGTCATACGCGCTAATCCCAGGGAAACGCGGGCTCGTCGCCTTCGATGAACGGCGATGTGACGACAGCACAACTGATTTAGGAGAACTATGTTTGACAAATGGAAGAGGCTCCCCCCTCCCCCCCTCTTCTCTCTCTCCCTCTCTCCAAGCCTACCCTAATTTACGCTGCTCACAGAAAATCTGTGTAACCCTTGCGTTTCTATAGCGGATCTCGCTTTCCGTCGTCCATTAAGGTCACCGACTTTCCCAGCTATCGTTGCTCACCCTTGCTCTCGCCACGGACTTGGTAGCGATTGTGTCCCGTATTCATGATCAGCTTCAGCATAGCCAGTTCGCCTTGCTTCTTCTCCTTCAGACGAGACAAAAGCAGTAAATACGACGGACGATATCATCATCTCGTAAGACGGTCCGGCTAATGTTCTGGTGTTCACGCCGCTACATACACACAAGAAGTTTGTGTGGTGGGAAGCGGTGGGTTCAGGGTTTGATGTCATGATTAATTGGCAGAAGTCCATCCGACTTACATTGAGGGGCCTGGAAACCGTTCGCAGTTGCTCATACACCGACCCGGTCGTGACCGGGAGTCCAAGGTAACCAACCCCCCCGTAAGGCACACCAAAATTTGCCCTCGTCTCTCACAAAGGCGCGCAGCCGACCACAAAGACTCGTCGCCAGCCTTGCGAGGGAGAAGGGAAGGACGACCGGGTTGGGGGGCGGGGACGGTCGGCAATTCCAGGCGGGCACCCCGGCACGGCACAGCACAGATCGGAGGGCCCGGCCGGGGTGGGTTCGATTCAATTCAGGGCGGAGGGTGCCGGCCCACCAGCGAGCGTCCTGCCTAGCCTTAAGCTTAAAAGCCTAAATTTGATCAGGTCCGCCACGGGCACGAATACCGCGGGCCGGTTATGAAGTTATGCGGGTTCTTACTTGTGCATCGCAACGATCTTTTCCTACTTTATTCCCCTTACCCTCATAGAAACTTTTAGACGGTTATGTTGTGTCTCTTAACAGTATTTGCTCTGGGTATTCAAGAAACACTGGTTTGGTTCCCTCAGCCCCTGGCGATCTCGATTAATGCCAATGACACCGGGCCGCGATTAGCGGATATCTTCAACTGCCGAGGTACAATATCGACAAAGTACCCAGATCAAATCACCCCATGAATACACGAATGGGGCGTATTAGATCAAACAGGGCCAGTTGGCGGAGGAGTCGCATGCCTTACGAGACCCCCAACCGTCCGACTCTGGGGATCATGTCTACTCTAAGGCAAATGCTTCGTGGTATCAAAGAAAAGAAGCAGTAGAAGGTCATATCGGCGCCAAAGCGACGCCTTTTTCTTTTTTCAGTTGTCCGCCAACGCCTGTACATCGCCGTACTCACTGATGATCCAGTCAAGGAACACCTCCCAACGCTTCACCCATTGCGCTCGCACGGCTGCCAGCTCGTCTCTGGACATGCACGAGTGCTCTAAACTCCACTCGATAAGCTGCCTCCAGCCATGCAGCGTCATGTCTGACTTTCCGACCATCACTTGATAAAAGTCGTGGGAAAGACTCGATCTACAATCGGGTTAGCCTGTGTCCATTTTAGAGTCCTGTCGCGTCAACCGTACCTGAATATAGTTCCGTTGTCTGAATTGACGGTGCAGTGAACATTGTTCGCGAGCAGGTTGTACATCGAGTGTCCTCCGATCCTCGGCGTTAGACCAAGCTCCTCGTTTGAGATCGGACAGACTTCTAGACAGATGCCCTTCTTCTTCATATGCTCCATGATATAGGGGTGCCTGGCCAGTGCAAAACCGTGACCGATCCGCTTCGAATTTAGTAGCAATGCGTCCACTAGGTTGCCATCTGTGTCGCTGCCGATCTCGTTCGTCTCGCCGCAGTGGAAGAGGAAGGGAATTTCGACCCCGGCTTTCTCGCAGTCGCTCTTGAACTGCAACAACTCCGGAACGAATGCCTTCAGGGGCCGCCCCTTGGATTCTTCGCCAACCAAATCAAAACCTACTTCGTCAGTTTGTCTTTCTTCATACTGGGATGACCACACTCACCAGCAATCCACTTGGGCCACGTCTTCTTGAACGCCAGGCACTGGTTCAAGGCAAACTGAACCGCTGAGTTTGAGAATGATCGAGGCGTGCAGTAAATGACCTTCATGCCACCAAAGTAGTCTTTGGTTTCTCTCTGGAACTTCTCGTACTCTTCAATAATAATTTCCATGATGCCTTCGTTTTCGATCTGGCTGTTACCGTCATCCTTCCAGACGTGGTTTGTGTCCATAAAGTTTGGGCGAATCTCCGCGTACTGGATATTGTCTCGGACAAAATCCGCGAGGATCGCTCGAGTGTATGCGCGGTACGCAAATTCGTAGTTGAAAAGACCTTTCATCATTCGTGTGCGGCCGTTGAATTTTTCCCATGACCTACACACGTTAGCTCGGGTTTCAAATACCAAGAAATTTTGTACTTACCCCTCTACCGTTTGCAGGTGGTTATGAGCTTCTTCTTCATTGAACATCAGTTTGCTGGCGAGCCAACGTTCAGGATCCCTGTCTGTGTACGTCTGACGGAAAATTTCGAGGAATTGGGTGAATTTCATCGTTTGCCGCGCCTCATAACTCGTTGAAAATATATCGCCGGGGACTTCCTTATCAGGTCTCAATATTGAAAACTGAATTTCGCAGCGATCGAGAGCAATTAGGGCGTCCGCTTCTGTGACGCCATGACCTGCAGGCGCCAGCGAGAGATCGCTGGTGATGAACATGCGATCCATGGTTTTGGCAATGTCCAAGAGGACATTTGGCTTTAGACAAGAGTTGAAATGAATATGTAAATGCGCTCCCTTGGGCATTTGGGTCGCAACTCTGTATATGCTTGTTTTCTCAATCAACTCAACGTTGGAGAGGAAGTGGTCGCCGGCGTATCGGACATGCTTCTGACCACCCCAGCCGAGCCTTGGCTCAGCGGCGTCATACACCAGTCTCTTGTCATGTGCCTTGAGAATTTGGATGATGGCGTCCGCTCGTTTCTCTTTGGGTGATGCCTTCACTGTGAGGCTGAAGTCAAACGAGAGGGTGTTTTCGCGACGCTGTATATTCTCTCTCAGGCGCATGAACTCGTCGACGCTGCCGATCTTGGCCGGCGCAATAGCCGCGCTCGCTTTGGAGCGGGGCTGGAGGTTGAGGCCATCACGGGTCCCGTCGATGACTTCGTCATGAGCAGTGACCATTTTCTGTGCCATGTCCATGTCTGCCTTGTGGCGAATGATGTAATCGGCTAGCGGCGATATAGATCGATGTTGTTGTCGACGTCGGCGGTGAGAGCTCTTCTTCTGGAGGCGCTTCGAGGCTGATCGCGAGAGGTTGTTGCTGTTCCTTCTCTCCTGACCATTCTTTTCGCCAGGTACATTGTCTTTTTCAATGTTCGAGCATAGGCTCCCCATGGGTGTATCAGGTTCCGTGAACAGCTTCAGCTAAAGATAGCTCCTTTCAGGGGTTTCTGATAAATTCAAGCGCCCTGGTTTCGTGCGGTGATCCACAGTCTTTGTTGGAAGGTAGATTGAATGAAGCTTTTAGGTCACCGCCTGTGTTCATAGCATATCGGAGGAAACGTTGTCAATTAAAGTCTTTTGATTTCATTGAACATGAAGTAGAAAAACCAGTGGAGCTAGAAATGCGACCGTCAAGACGACGGCAAGGAAGATGGGTAGAGGGGTACCAACTGGCGAAGGATGCGCCAGAAGTCCAAGGTACTCAAAGGACCAGGCATTCGCACAGCCTGATCCAGGATACCTCAGCTTACCTAGCTCACTCTTCCGCAGATAGGCGCTGTTGTAGACTGAGGGCCATCGGGTCGCATTTGCTCGACGTTGAAAGGCGCCAGTCCGACAGATAGCCCAGGCAGCGCAGCCAAAATTACATGGCTGGGGCGGCAAGAGGGGGGCCGGGGCATTCAGTCAGGTAAGGTTTGGTACTTTACTAGTATGTTGGTGAGCCATGAAGCCCAATCAGGACTAGCTTCTGAGCTAAGCCACTCGTAGCAGGGGAAAGACAGCCCTGGAGTCTGCCTTCCAATCAGACAATCAAAGCTTACCATTCTTCTCTTCTTATACCTATTGCGGGATTGCGAAGAGAGGGAACACCAAACGGCAACAAACGACCTCATCACATAAATGTCAAACGAACTCAAATCCTTTTACGTTACCAACCATTGACCGGCTTTGAATTTGTGTCATTTGCTTCAAGGCACATTCCATTCAAGCAAACCTTTGAAGCTCCCTCCCTGTGTCTTGAGTCCCAAGAGGTCTCGTGGTCAGTCATAGCCCCATTCGCTCAGATTTCCCTGTCACTCCTCATCGGTCTGCGGACAACACTCATAAGACCAGGTCCAACGGCTTGGATATTTGCCAGGGCACACCCACATGGCAGCCACACTGAGGCTCCGGGATGCCCACCTGGGATACACGTCCCAAGGCGCCGGAATTTCTTCAGCAACCCCTGTTAGACCGCTAGGCTGGTTTATCTTTTTCCAAGCGGATCACATCTAATTCAAGGCAGCAACGCTCTTGGGCACTCTGTAAATTTCCTATTGGATCTTTCGAAGTCTAGCCCGGTCATGCTCATGCTCTGCCTCACCAACATCAACTGCCAACGGACCTCAAGTCGACTTACCATCCAGGCAAATCCGCAAACGCCTCTGTGTACTGAGGGATGACTAGCACGAACTCTCGGGAATGCGCAGCACAACACCATCTTAGCAATGGATTTCAACCGCTGACATGATTGAACCTGGGGGTGAAGGGGCCCGTGTCATACGGCGGCCAATTTGACCTTTGAAGCAGAACTTGAAGTCTACGTCTTTCGAGCCAAATCCTACATAGAGGCTCAGACCTGCGCTAACTGTCACCTCCGTTTTTTGAAGGGCATTTCTCAGCCCATGTACTCGCCTCGGAGAGGTCGTCTGCAGCTGCCGGGGTGATGAGAATCACAATTTTTCAAGCACCGCTGCTTAGTATCGGATCTCGTCAACCAAGTAGGCATACTAGGTGCTCTACAAGGCCAACTAAATGATAAACGGATCCAAATCATCAGGGGGAAGCCATCGCGCGAACAGCGAGCCGATGGGGACGAAAAGGTCATTTGGAGGGATATGAGAACACTTTTCCCACCAAGAAACACGTTAGTCAGTGGAGTCCCGTGAAAGAGGACCACAGGTTCGCCTTCCATGACAGCATACAACATGAAAACAAGCAATATCTGTGGCCAGCATCAAACCGGATGGGAACCACCGTTCGCCATTGACCTAGAACGATGGCTCAGACTCCGAGCGAATATCCATTATCCGTCCACATCCCGTAGCAATTACGTTCCCCTAATAACGTCTCTCGCCCTCAACTTGTGAGCATGATCTTCACCCAGCTGTCGATCCATTCGCTCGCTCAAAAGCCTCTCGTTAGGCCATAAACCTGCCCGATTTTGAGTCCAAACCGTCAATATGAGATTCATCACGGCCCTCGCAGCTGGCCTCCCCCTCGTGGCAGCCCCTCAAGGCCACTTCGCCAAGGCCCACAGCACCTCGAAGGATCTCGTCCTCGAACAAGCCTCCCAGACCTCTCAGCCCTACGTGATCCGCAAGGGCGCAGGTCGCGCCGTCTCAGTTGGCTCCCAGGTCTACCGCTTCTCTGTCACCGGAAACGCCTCCGCCCGCGCCTTCACCCTCATGCAGACGAACGCGCCCGGCGCCAGCGACCTCGACGTCCTTCCTCACACCCACACGGCGCACTACGAGAACTTCTGCTGCGCCAAGGGCTCGTTCCAGCTCTGGGCCGAGACCAATGCCACCGGCGAACAGGCCCGTGTCCTGACTCCCGGCGACTACGGCGCCGTTCCCCACAACACCGTCCACACCTTCTAGATCACCGAACCGGACACCCAGCCCGGTGATTTCGAAGAGCTCTTCATCACCATCGCCAACTCCGAGTTCACCTCCTCCACGGGTTCCGCGTTTGTCCCCGCCGCTTCCGACGCCGACGGCGGTATCTACCACCTCATCGCGCCCATGGCCACCGCCAACCAGACCGCGGGCTACTTCACCATTTGTACCGCTACCATCATCCATCTCCCGTCGAACCAGACGGCCGCCGAGGCGAACCTGGCTCAGCCCGTTGCTTTCCTGCTTGAGGAGGGTGCCCTGGTCGTTAGCGTCGAGGGCTACAACCCCGTCACTCTGGTCCAGGGCGACGTCGTCTTCGTCCCTGCTAGCACTTCCTTCGCTCACTACGCCTCTGCTGTCTTCACCAAGTTTCTCTACGTCAGCGGTGGTGGTGACGGCTTCGACTACCAGCTCCATCAGAAGGCCATGACGTGGGAGTACGCCACGTACCCCATCTACACCGGCTACACCGTCTAGTTAGTTGAGGCGCCGGTGAGGTCGTGGTGAACCTCCGAGATCGATTAGCCCTTCTTTTTCCACTTTCGTGTATATAGTTCATCGATTGTTGACACCCTTCGGGATGAGCACCCGACAAGCCGCATGAGGCCTCTGGCATGTTTCAGGGGTACCGTATGTACTTCCAGTAGAGAATTCACACAAGTCCGTTGATTGTGTGCGGCGGTACCGTATGTGTACGATGCTTTTATTGGTTCTTGACGGGTGATTCGTGGCAATGCTTCTAACCAGGGGCATGGGCGTGGAGGGCTGGTCTCAAGTGCGACCCCCGGTTACATTTCAGCGTCCGCTTCATGTCCTCTGATCACACGTCACAGGCGAGTGTGCCTTGGGTCGCGAGAAATCCTTTGCTCGAGGGACGCAAACATCGTCAGGAGCATCACGTCCTGTGTGTTGTCCAGGCGTCATCGCGATCCATTCTGGGGCGCGACTGATTCTTCGATCCTCGACATCTCTATTTTTCCAAAGTTCCAAAGGTGCCGCCGTTGCAATACTTTGTCACCCCTGAAGACCATTTGATCCTTCGGCCCCGTGATGTGGAGTTGAGCTTCGGGGCTGGAAGCAAGGTGTGGTAGCTATCATTATCGTGGATGGACAAACAAGCCTGCAAACGACTCTTCGCGGTAGTTGAAGAAACTCTCAGACTTCCAGTGCTCCTGTCTTTAGTATCGGGATTTAGAGGCAGTTCAGGGTAAGACACAGAAGACGATCGACGACTCCATCACCGGGCACGATAGGGATAGTCAATACCATCTTGATATTCCCTATATGAAGTTCCTTGTAACCCTGTCAAACAAGACAAATGGGGGTGGGGGTTTCGATTGAAGTAGAATGAAACAACGCTGTTGGGTAAATACCAGCGATGCAGGTGGCGACGTGAAATCACGAACTGATGTCGAAATGACCGGGCCACACCCGCCACATGACCCTAGCTAGTACGTGATGGTTATTTTGTCCTGCTTACAAGGCGTCAGTAACTTCGCATGCGGGGTACAGCCAATCGTAGCATATCAAAATCCTTTGTGCGCCACAAGTGTGAGGCGTCAGTAAAAGTACCTCTCCCCATAATCATCCCCATTTTTCTCCAAGAAGAAGGGCTTTTAAAATTGTTGGTTGGCAGTCTAATGCGGGGCCGCATGCAGGGATCCCATCAGGTGACCCTTACTAATAGAAGTATGCAAACTTGGAAGATTACGTTGATGATCTACCTGGTACTGTATAAACTGTTCAAAGCCTAGCCTGCACTCCCTCAAGCTCATCCTGTTTCTACCGCAGTCACGATATCAACCGTCATTCACAATGCGAGCGTGCCGTTGTTTTCCCCTACAGAGACCTGATCTCAAGAGGCTTGTGAATGCCCATATCTCCCAAAATCGCTCTTTCCACCGGGCAACGGCGCAACTCACCACCATCAACCCCAGAGGGTGCCTAGTTTCATCCGAAACTGAAATCCGGGTTGGCGAGCCACACGAAGCATACATATATCTTGAGCCAAACATTGGGAACGCAATCAAATCTTCAATCATGCGACAGATCGGGATAGGACTGACACAAGATACGAAGAAACTTGCATTGGAATTCAACCACAAATCACATCATTTTGCGCACAGTCCGTATTTCTCCCCAGAATACATTACATGTCCATTAATGCATTTCAGGGGATTTATCATTTCCCCGGGTTGGAATCTCCCAGAACCTTCCCCGCCAAACTACTGGGGATATCAGCCCGGCCACGCTTTGGCTCTCGGGTAATTGGCACGCTATAACACTTGATGGAACACCCGACGGTAAGTGTCCCAGATGGGTGCTCTAGCTTGAGGATCTAATGCTTCTTAGAGGTTTTTGAGCGAGAATCGAGAGATAGCGTTAACGAGCTTGAGGGTACATTGAAGAAACTCAAGCAGCAGTAGAATTGGGGAGTGAGGAACCAGACTCTTACAGTTTTCCGTTTTCTCCACACGTACTTGTGTCACGGGCCGGACACGGAAGACCCTGATTGTTTGGGCAGTGGACGGGCTTAGAGACGGACCACCGGAATGGTAGCGGAGGATCACTGGTGAAGCAACGGCTCAGTATTCTTCGGGAGGAACGTCGCTATTCCGACTAGGCATATAAGGAGGGACGAGCTATAGCAACGTAGGAACATGTAGATTCGAATGCTAGTCACATCCTACCGCTAAAGGAGCTTTCGTTGACCTCAGTACTCCGTATGGACCCCGGCCTCTGACACTTGATGGAATATCCCGGCTGACAAAAACTGTCCATTGCCATTATCTCAATTCTTCCGCCTCTCCACTATGTCAAATAATGCTCCCTCCCTAGTTGTGACAAATCGCCTCGGTTGCCGGACCATTAACGCCATCAGAACTGCTCCGAATCTGCCGCGTATTGTCGAATCTCGCTCCTTGTTTTGCTGGCAGGCTTCGCGATGCTTCTGTAGTGCTCTGCTAAGTTTTCGGCAGTCCATAGGTTCGCTGCAATCGCCACATGGGCATCCTTCAGACCGTCGTTAACTTCATCTCTGCCGAAAGGATGTTCCTGCAGCTGGAAACCGTTGATTTTCAGGAACATGTCTGCCGCCAGGAGTGCAATCCTTTTGTTACCGTCTTGATAAGGATGGTTCAGGATGATTCTCTCTGCAAGGATTCCCGCCAGCTGAAAGACATCGTTCTGGCCATAATAGTGTTTGTTGTTCTGTGGTGAGGAAACTGCGGACTCCAGCAGCGGTAGTTGAGTAGGGCTGGCCCGGGTGACATGAGTCTCATAAAGCCGCATGATTTGGGTAGTGCTGAGAAAGCGAAGGACTCTCCTTGACGATGACATAATTACAATGTGGACAAGCGTGGCTGCTGGAGGCAGAGTGGGTTGGGGCGAACTGAGCTTTTGGAAACTGTGGAAAAGAGGAATTAACAGCCAAATTAGAGAGAGAGCTATGAGGATCTCGAGCAAGATTGTTTGCTTTAAATGGCCAGAGCTGAGGTTGGGCTGGCGCCTATCAACCCTCGTGGTCACCCTCCCCTAGCAGGAGACGTTCAAAATTATGACTGCATATCAGAAGAATTACCAATAGCTCTGCGGCTTTTCCTTGTAAGCGCCTGTCGTGACGCATCTACGTAATTAGTTAGACACGTAGCGCGCGCATATAGGTGCAGTTGCTGCGGTCGGCAGCAACAGCGCGTTGGTTTTTTGGTCGCGACAGCGCCAAGATGACATTATCAGTTTTTCTTTCTCTTAGCTATGGAGGAAAATGATGTGCTGCAACCAGTGGTGGGGCTATTGGCGTCCAGATGCACAAGCCGCACAGGTGATTGTCCGCAGACCATAACAGAATCTACTTCTACTTCGATGGACTGACTGATTTTAGGTCCTTGGACCATTGCGTCAGGAAACGCAGCTTATTTCATGCATTCTTTGACTGCCTAAAACCTGCCGTATTACTAGGCTGCGAATTAATCAAGGCTCGGGCTTAACTTATTGCCGCTCAAGACAACACGCTTTCAAGTGAGATATGACATACTTCGACGGATCAGAGAGGAAACGTGTTATTGTCATACAGCTTGCTGATGCTGACTTTGAGAGTTGACCTTCTCGGCATTTGGAATGATAATCTGATATCACTGCTTGGTATCTTAGGTGTAAAAACACACATCGCTCATTCTGTTCGGTCCGGATGCTTTTCATCAGTCCCTCATCTGCCTGACATTCAGGTTTATCCTCTTGTTCTGCATCCAACCATTCCATTCCTCATACTTGCCGTCTTCTGCAGGCCATTCGGCGAGGTATTCTGGACAGGTTCCCTTCAGAACTTTGGGCACGCCGTGCCATGCGAATCGTGAGTCCTTCGTCATGTAGATGGCGTCGCCAGAGCGGAGCCGCAGCAACAGGTACTCCTTGCCAGTAGCCTTGCCCTCGTCCGACACCTTGTCTGGCTCATTCGGCGCAATCATGAACAGCCCGTCGCAGCCGAAGCTCAGACTGACGAGGCCCTTGTCGGTCTCCTCGCTGACGTCGCGGTGCATCATCATCGTGTCTCCAGGGGTGTAGAAGTTGACGATGGCGGCCTGGGCGAGGGTCTCGGGAAACAGCGTCTCAAGGAAATTCGCGATATCGGTGGGAAATTCAGGAGGGCGCTCCTCCGGATATATCCGGTTCGTCCAGTCGTATTGGCCACCGAGAGTGACCCAGTGTAGACGGCGCTCCATCACCTGCTTAATGGACAGAGGCTTGTGGACAGACGGATCTTTCGGTGTGAAAATGGGTCTTTGGTCTGGTGGGTAAGAGAAGAAGGATTCGGCTGAGCCGTCGGGAGCTTTCGGATAAGGCATGTCGTAGTGCAGGTGGAGGTTGGTTTGGTGAGTCGGGATGCTGAGATCGCGGTTGATCATGAGAGAAAGGAGAGTCTTTTGAGCTTCGGGAGGAACCAGACTTGGAGCAATGATGAGACCTTGGATAATTAGAAAGAAAAACTCAAATTAAGAAAATGGGATGTCTACCTGGTAAAATGGGATGATAGAGCAGGGGAACCTCTCTGAGAGAGGATGTGTCGATGGCGTTGCTACTTATGTGTGAGAATGCAGTTTTGAGCTGTTCAACGCTTATCTTCCCGGCCACGCAAAAGTTCACAGCTTGATCCGGTGATCTGGGGTCATCAATAGAGTCTCCGTTGGTGAGATCTTTCTGGTCTGCTCTCGAATACACTTTCCACTTTGCCCGCATCTCCTCCGAGGGCTGCTCATGAGCATCGAGTTCGACGATGTCAGCCGTCATAGTGGGTCGCCGGGATGTGGTGTCGTGCGCCGAGCGAGTATGCCAAAAGTGAGAGGTGTGATTTCTGTGTTATTTCTGGACAGGATCCATGAGTCAACGTTTCTTTATTTGTTGTGCTGCCTTTGCTGGCCCTCGAATCGTACGTTGCCTTCATTGAAACTGCGGGACAAAATCCGTTCAGTGAGTCCTGAACCCACCAACAACAGCTAGCAACCAGCTTATCGATAAACCCTGATCAAGCGATAAGGCTGCTATCGACTGCGCTAGCGCGAACAGCCCACCGGGGAACCCACGCCACAAGGTAAACGCGACCCTGCTGCAGCGGCTTTGGTTGGTGAGATCAGATCGCGCCTTGTTTTTCTTCCTTGCTAGTAAACAACGACAACGAATTGCAATTTTAGCATCACAAAACATCGCCCAATCCGCCCCGACGACGCCCTTCCCGCCCGGCCTTTGCGAATTCTCGTCCCTGACAACCCGACCGACCGATCGACTTTCTTCCATGGAGATTTAGATTTCTGTCTTGTAGCGGCACCTTCGCATCTCGACTTCCGGCTGTTTTCCCCCCCGGCCCTACTTTGCGTTGCCCCCCCCCCCCCTTCCTGTGTCCCAAAACGGATCCTCTCTCTTAGCTGTGCCCCTCGTTCGGTCCAGACCCTGAGGTGACCTACGGAAACTTTACGGCCTCAGCCCAAAACCCCGCCACAGAATCGTCGTTTCGATTGCGACCATTATCTTCGCCTGCCTCTCGAGCGGTGGACGAATAGCGTCGAAAACATCCGTTCGTTTCTAACACTCCTTGATTCTTGCTTTGCTGCCCTCGTTGTACCGCAGCCATGGAGAACTACCAAAAGCTCGAGAAGATCGGTGAAGGTAGGTCGCCCCCAACCTTCCAAACCACCCAGCGGCTGTCGTCCTCCACCCTATGGCGCAAGCACGACCGATTGCTTCTGGTAGCCGCATACTGACAGTCATGTTTTCTACGAAGGTACCTACGGTGTAGTCTACAAGGCTCGAGACCTCCTCAATGGCGGGCGTATAGTAGCACTGAAGAAGATTCGCTTGGAAGCCGAAGACGAAGGCGTCCCCTCCACCGCCATTCGTGAGATTTCCCTTCTCAAGGAAATGCGCGCCCCCACCATCGTCCAGCTCTTCAACATCGTCCACGCCGACGGCCACAAGCTCTACCTCGTCTTCGAGTTCCTCGACCTCGACCTGAAGAAGTACATGGAGTCCCTGCCCGTCAGCGACGGCGGCCGCGGCAAGGCCCTGCCCGAGGGCAGCTCCGAGTCCCTCTCCCGCCTCGGCCTCAACCAGACCGTCATCCAGAAGTTCATGTGGCAGCTCTGCGACGGCGTCCGCTACTGCCACTCCAGGCGCATCCTCCACCGCGACCTCAAGCCCCAGAACCTGTTGATCAGCAAAGACGGCGATCTGAAGCTGGCGGATTTCGGTCTCGCGCGCGCCTTCGGTGTTCCCCTGCGTACCTACACTCACGAGGTTGTTACCCTCTGGTACCGCGCCCCCGAGATCCTTCTCGGTGGTCGCCAGTACTCTACTGGCGTCGACATGTGGTCCGTAGGCTGCATATTTGCCGAGATGTGCACCCGCAAGCCCCTCTTCCCGGGTGATTCTGAGATTGACGAGATCTTCAAGATTTTCCGGTAAGTGCTGTACACGTTGAGAGATGTAATGTGGCTCACCCCGACTAACTTCGCGTCCCCCAGCACGCTCGGAACCCCAACCGAGGATGTCTGGCCCGGTGTCACGTCGTACCCCGACTTCAAGAGCTCCTTTCCCAAGTGGATCCGAGACGAGTCTCAGGCGCTGTGCTCGAACCTCGATGCGGAGGGCCTGGATCTCCTCGAGATGATGCTCGTGTACGACCCGGCCAGTCGCATCTCGGCCAAGGCCGCCTGCAACCACCCGTACTTCGAGACGTACCCTGACCAGCACTCGAGGACTAGCCGCACAAACGGATACTATGGCCACTAGGAATACCCCATTATCCAGCACCAGCTTCCCATCCAGCAGCGCCTCGATTACTTCTGATGGGGATCATCTGCGGGTTGCTGCATGCATTGTTTATTTTGGGGTTCTACGCTCATTCATACTGTGGGGGCCAAGCTGCCTGACACACAAACATAAGCACAGCAAACTTTATCCGAATTGAAAGTATCACACTTTGCTTTTCTGGATACTGAAGGGATATGTCTTGATTTTGGGTCACCGGGGCGGTTACCAGCATCAGCATGACAAGACCTTGTGTTCTACCATTGGAGGAAAGGAATCACGCGGCAGTTACCCATCATACCAGTTGGTGGGAGGACGACGGGAAGCGTTTGCGAAGGCGGCTGAGCACTCGAACACATTCCCGATATTGCTTGATGCCTCGTCGCATCGAAACACAAAAATTCACTCGAGCTGAGTATTGTGGCATGGGGACCAAAGAGGACGAACCTCGTCGCACCCCCAACGCAGCCCATGGCACGAAACGTCGCTCATGTCCCCGCCCAGCCGTTCCTCCAGCAATGAGGCAGCCTGTTTGCTCACTCACCCCCAACCACCGCGAAGAAGAGAACTCACCCTTTTTCTCTCATTCATAATTTCCTTTTGTCGTAAATCTTAATGTACGGAGTAAAGATGATGCATACGGTCGGTTTCGGTAGGCACAGGCTTAATGGAACACAAAACAAAAGACTCAAGTTTGGCCTGATTCTGCCGTTCTGCCGTCGGCAAAAGGCGCGTTTCTCCCTCTACTCTCTGCTACGGTACCACTCCATGTCTCATATGTCCTGAGAAATGGGGATAATTCAACCGGAATTCAGGCGAGGCATGTCTTAAAGAGAGGCAAAAACAAAACGATGATCAATGAACCCAGATGCTTCCAGACCCGACGCCTCACCGCTTGGATAACAGACAAGGCGGGGCGGGCGGGCGCTTGAATCCCTTCCTCACCTCACACCCGTTCATCTTCCACAACCCGCCGCCGCTCTGCCGACTGATCTTCATCTAGCTAACCGAAGTCGACCATCACACCCCTTCCTTTTTCCTTTCCTTCCAACGACGCGCCAGCCGGGGCCTGACGGGAGACAACGGCGTCTTACCCTTCCTCCCCTTCCCTCCGTCTGCATGCGTCCATGCCCAGGAACCTCGTTCGATGGCGCACCGCCCTAGAAAGTGTAATTCATCAACATCTCGTCGGCGATATGACCTTCTTGTGTCCGTGTGAAGATCTTTTCTTGGTAGGAGGGGCAAAGGCAGTTCGAAAGCTCCAGCTCTCTCTCTAGCTCGGCGGACGGAGTTGAAAGGTAAGCAGAGCAGAGCCAAAAAAAATTAAAAAAATTGTTAAGGTAAGTTGAACGCACGCCCGCGATGGCCGTCACCGTTCCGGCGAAACGGTTTCCTTTCCCGGCAGAAGTCGGTCTAATTTTTTTTTTTTTTTTTTTTTTTGGTGTGATGCCATCGAACTTTGTGATTTGGGGGTGCCCCAGACCTAGCCTCCACGAGGGGGTGATTTGTCTGTTCGGAAAATTCATCATCATCATCATCACCACGTAGACAGCGATGAGGAGAAAGAAACGGCGCAGATCGGCTCGTGTTAGCGCCGGACCCGGGTGAGCCGGCCGATCCATCATCCAGCAAATGCCGAAACGGCGGTTTTTTTTTTTTTTTCTTTGGTGTCCCCATGCATTTCCGGGGTTCGGGGGTTATCTCCTCGGAGAAATGCACTGCATGGGGATATCCTCACGTGAGATCTGCATTTGACCTTTTTTTCTTTCTTTTTCCCTCCCTCCTTTTTGTTCATAAAGGTACTTTCAACTATTTGTAAGTGGTCCCCCAAGACGTGATAAGCCTACTCCAATTTCCCACAAGGGGTTTTAGGGAAAGGAAGGAATGACACGATGGATAGATAGATAGATAGCTGGCTCGCCAACGTCGAGCGGAGAAGATCCCTAACCCCCCATTCCCTTAGCGCCAAACCATCTTTACCTAGGTAGCCAAGCCGCGCGGTTCCGTGAATATATCACACCGACGCAGGTCCCAAAACAACAAACAAACAAACCAAGAAGCCTACCGACAACGGCTTCACGTTTCGCCATGTAAACTCCCGCCTCGGACAGGCTAGGGTGAGCTGGGACTTTGGACTCGTCCAGAAAGAAAGAAAGAAAAAATCAAATTACTGCCAAATTTGTCATTTGTCAAATCTCGAAGAAAATCCCGATACGCGTATACGGCTTTTTTTTCTTTCGGAAATATCCATTCACGCTTTGATTTTTGTTCGTTGAGGGTCAGTTTGGTGTCGTGTCAGCGTTCGCTTTTCTTGGCAAGATTAATTACTACGTTTCCAGTTCCCCCTTTCTTTCTTTCATGTCAAATTCTTTACAGTGGCGAGACCCCCCCCCCCCCCCCTCCATTTACCTCGTTTACCTTCGGTACTCTGCCCAGAGTAGTAGGCACCGGGCGATTCGGGCATGTCGGCCCCGCGGCGCGGTCTGGGACGGGAAGAATGGCATCCGCCATCTATTTGTGTCATGTATATGTATGCGTGTGTGTCGATCACCGGTGTGTGTGACCAACCATGCCCTTTTGTATGTGGCCGGCCGGCCGGCCGAACAACGGCGGCCCGGGAGGAGGAACTTCCGTAAGGTTTTTTTTTTATGTGCATGGGTTGTGCGTGGCCCCCGAGAAGACATACATCCATCGGGGAGCCAGTATTATGATGGTCCGGGTGTTGTTGATGGATGGGCTGTTTGCGGACAGTTCCACCCCTCCCCTCTTGGAGGGTGCTTGTGCACGGGAGCAACGTGAGGGCAGAGTGAGTAAGGTAGGTAAACAAACACAACATCACCAACACGCACCAACCCTTTACCAGTCAATAAACTTTTGGGCGGGCTTTGCCTTTGCTCCAGCAGGATGAGTAAACGTGAATTCTCCCCCGTGTCCCCCCGCACACACACGCCCGCGTGGAAAGCAAGCCGCAAACCTACAAACGACCCTCACTGAGGAACCGCCATTTCTTTTTTGGGGGGGGGCGGGAGGGGGATGGTACGTGAGCAAGCGTCCTTTGACGTTGTGGAACATGACGATATCGCGTAATGGTCCAACTCGAGGCAAGCCTACGTCGTCGAGGCAGCCCCCCTGGAAACCTTGGAACCGAATTCGACGACACGCCTTTTTGAACGCCCGTCACAGCTTCGTCACGGCCCACAGACTTGGGAGCCTTCACGAGCTCTCCATATTTCTCCCCAGACTTTGCTAAGAACCCCAGAACCCAAGCCCAGAAATCCCAGCAATCTGGACTCGGACGTAAGAATGCTGAGACATGAAAAGCCTTCAACAGTTCGAAACCGTACGATACCCGAGGATTGGGATCAAACGGGGAGAGACCTTGATCCCAGAAACCCGGATCAGCTCTGCTCATGTCGACATCGTTCAGAATACACGCCCCCCCCCAAGAAGCCTCTCACAACCTGGAGATGACTTCACGAGAGCCCAGGGTGGTTTCTGCGACGGTGCTATGCCGTTAAAGGGCAAGATAAGAGAGACAGGAGTCCTTCTTGCCACCTCCCACGTAGAGGTTTCTCGCAACTCATTGTAGCAGACGGGCGCCGTACCTTGCGACCAAGATGCCCGGGCAGATGAAACCAGCTGTGAGAAAGGCAAGGAGTGGTGAAGACGGGCGTGGTGGAGGGCGTGGAAAGGATTCAGGGCTTCTGAGCTCCTGAGCTTCCAAAGAAGAACAAACGACAAGCGCGTCAGGCTACGGAGTCTCGGGGTCTTGTTGAAAGTCCTCGAGCAAAGTGCTGAGCATCTCCGCGGGCGCGGCATGGGCCCTTTTTTGGTTCCTGAAAACCCCCCTCGGCGGGAGGCAGGATGGATGGCGGCCGATGGTTTGGATGGTTGCTCTTGGTTTTGGCGGAAGGACGCGCTAGAAGGGCGCGAAGAAGTTTTCTGAACGTCACCGGCGAGGCCGCAAACGGGAGGCTTCTGGCCAAGGACCGGGGATGAAATACAGAAAGTTGGATCGAGGCGCGACTTGGCTCGAGGCTATTCGGATATCCCACATGGAGGGTGTGTAGCGAGGTAGAGCGAGAGCGAAAGTCATGCGAGTACGAGGGAAACAAGGGCAGCCGTCTGCGGAGGCTTGGATTGGGGTCTGCGGGCACAGCAAAGGAAGGCGTGAGCCTGCGCGAACGAGGTGTGCGAGAATGACAGAAACCGGCGGAACGGGCAGAGTAGCTGCAGCTGCAGACGGGGAGGATCGTGGAATCTTGTGGAGGCTGTGCCCGTTAGGGTTCGATCGTTGGTGAGGCATGAGGCTGCCATGTGCGCTGACGGGAAATGTCTCGCCGGATGCGGTTTGGAGTTCGTGGGTGGATGATGGGTTGGAGAGGATGCTCTTTTGTCACAGGGCAGTGGAGCCCGTTTATGATGCGTTTTTTGGTGAGACCTTCAGTTCCTACGGGATGGGGAGGCAAAAGACGGCTGGGTAATGTCTCGGTCCTAGCTGTGACTCTGAACGCCTCTACCCAGACTGTCGGGACTGTATTGGATGACGAGGAGGACGAGGAAGTGCATGCGAAAAGCTGGACTCATTCCCAAAGCGTACTGTTACAGACGAACAGGCATCAAGTGCGCTGTGTGGGTGCTGTTTTCGTCCAGAATCAACTGAATCGAGCGTGGATTATACGCGGTTGTGCTAATGCTGCAGGTCAAGTCTGGGGTGATTGCGGCTAAGAGGCCAATGACGACTTCGCCAGCTGCATCGCGCAGGACGGGGCAGCGGTTGCGTAGATTGCCGTGGCTATTCCCATCGTTTATTTGAGGCACCCCGCGGGCAGTGGACCAACAGCCGTCCGGCGAGCGTTTGTGGAGGAGTTGGAGGCAGGGTCCCGGTGATATGGGATGATATCATGTTCGGACGATATGCGCATGAGCTTCTTGTTATGCTGTCCTTGTCTTGTCGTAGATGCCCCTGCAGTCGAGCGACACCAAGGCCTAATCAGGAGATGGGACGCGCTTCCTGAAACGCGGCGCTTGGGGGCCGCCCAGCTACAGGCCCGCCTTTGTGGTGTGGTTCGCCGCTTGTTTGCCTCGGCAGGATGGATCATCTTGGTTCCGTTGGGCGTTGTGTAAAAGGGGATCTTTTGCTGCTGGTGTTTGGAAATAAGGATTCGAGCTAAGCAGAGGGATAAGCCGCCTGCAGATGCTGGCGCCGGGCTCCGAATCCTAGCTTCGATGTTCCTCGAATTGCACTCCTTTGAAAGCCGATTATGCGGGAGCCAGCTTGGCGCTAACATTGAGCCGGGGGGAGGAAGAGAAGGGCGTTGGTGTAGAGGGGGAAAAAGAGCTGCTGAAGGGCCCTGAAGATCGAGTGGCGCAAAAAGGGTAAAGCAGGTCTCAGTTTTCAAGATTGAGGATACGGCTTTTTTGTTTGTCTTTGCCGGCGTTCCTTGGACGACGCGGCGTTGAAAGCTCGATCCACGTCCTAGAGAGGAACAGCGTCTCGGCGACGTGCCGACGGAAGATGCCTACGTGGAATCAATATCCTCTTCTGCTCGGTGCTGCACGACGGCCAAACGAAGTTTATCCGTCTCGCGCCGCCCCTCGAGACATCAAAGAACAGAGGCAGCCGGACGACGCCACGACCCAGCAAGCGGCGCGCCACAGCGGATACCCCCACTGCCTTTTCGGGGCCTTTCGGCGACGTCGAGTATCGTGGGCGGAGGGGGGGTTTCGCAGGAGAAAGTGGCTCGGCAGTGTTCTCATCTGACTTGTGGCTGCTGCTCTCCGGATTGTTGGGTCGTGACGTTTGGCTTGGCTGAAATGCTTTTGCGCCGCCTTGGCAATTTGTTGATGGCAATTGCGATTAAAGTTTTTTCTTCCCCGGGGTCTTGGCTGCGGCTGCGGCAGCTCGTATTTCGTCGCTTCGTGGGGTCAACACGACCTTTTGGGTCACCGGACACGAAGCGAGTGACTAAACAGAGCCAGGTTCGGATCCGGGAAGTGGCGGACCGGGTGGGATGAGAAGATCAAGAATCGCCATTAGAAGTAAGTGGCGGAGGGGGGCGGAGACCTAGCGGACTGAAACCAGGTACCGAAGAGTGGCTGGTGACGATTAATTGCGTACGCGCAAACGCCGTACCCAATGCTAAACCCGCAGGGTGCGACGGCGAATGCGATGTGCCATGGAATTCTCAGCAACGCGAGGGCGAGGTTGCTTCAATAGTCCCCTGCAAGCATATTTCTCGTATTATATATACAGCAGGGAAACGGAAGCTTGGTATTTAAGGCCATTCTCAACCACGGGTTGGGTAAAGCAAATATCTAAGTCTTAGACCTTTCATGGATATGACCTTCTTGTCCACCAGAATAGCATCTGAAATAGTGTTTATAAATGCATAGGGGAGAGTGTAGCATTTATTCGTATTCTAGTTAGAATTCCTGGTGGCTGGGTCTGGACACTCCCAAAACTCCGTACAAAGTACCTCGGCAAGAACAGGGGACTCAATGCAGGGCAGCGCGACCCCTGTATGAGCGTGATCGAGACGGTTGTCGATCAACTGACTCCCTGAACCGAGGCCGTCGATCAGCGATGGGATGACAGGCTGGGAGCGCACGCGCCACACCTCGGGATCCCTACGCAACGAATTGGAATGCGCGAGAAAGGCTGATGGCGCAGGGGGCAAGGGGGGCGTGAACGGAATCTTTGGACGACAAGAAAGTGTGGCTCAAAGTGGAGGGACGCTGTCCATGCGGGGTACAGAGGTACGACCAGGGTCGCCGAATCAGCTGGCACGAGCCGGATGGCCAAAGGGCATCGCACCTATGTATACCGCAGTAAACCGATTCGTCGCTCTGGATGGATGCATGAAGTCGCAAATTCGCATCACGACAATGTCCGTGATTGTACCATTCTGCATGTCTGAGTTCGGCTCTGACGACCAAAGCCGAACTCCGCCTCGAAGCAGCACGACGCTGAGGGTTGCAATGAAGCACAACTTTTCCTTCCTGTCAGAGTGGTTTCCGAGTCTTTGGGTCTCCTGAGCAGCCACCGGCGGCATTAGCCACATGTTGTCTCGCGACATAGCCACCTCGAGTGGCCTGCGCTTGGAGGCGTGATTGGCGACTTGGCCTGTCGAGAGGGTGTTTGGTTTCAAGGCGTCCCCAGCCAATCACGGCGCCTGCATGAGATCTTGTCGGAGTGGTCTCCGACGCACCAGGACCGAAGCGGGAAGGCCTCCCGGCATTTTGTGGAGACCGAGTTCAAGGAGAGGACGATGGGAGCCCGGGAGTCGTTAAAAGGAGGGAGGAGGGAGGCGGTGAGGAATTTGGGCCGATGCCGAGACGGTCTAGACGGATGGACGGAGGGTTAAATGCGGACGGTAAACATTCTCTGCGCTGGCCCTGAATGCAACGTGGGTTACAAGAACTGAGCATGTCGCAAGCAACGAGCCTGAGTTTGGCATGATGGGCAGATAGGTTGCGATGCCTGTACTCCTGCGACGGCTGAATTTTGCATGAAGAGTTTGGAGTCCAATAGCACTCACAAACTCTCGCCTCGATTGACGGAGCCCCTGAGTTCGGAGCTCATCACCGACTGTCGATGATGCGCTGCGCCATCCAGGGGGGAAACTCCGACTCGGCCGGGGAGTTTGTCTGCTGCAGAAATCCTCACTGTGCTATGCAAGCACGCGACGCCCTGATGCATGGTGGCTGATGTTGGCAATCTCCTGCCGATATGATTTGTCCGATGAAGGGGCATCCAAAACAAGCAGTTGAACGCATAACGCCGCAATAGGCAAAGGTTGGCATCTCGAGGACGTGACCATCTGGGGTCATGGTGGTGATGCGGGCATCGAAGGGGCGAGCTGGTTGGTGTATGGACTATCTACACAGACTAGCCAGCCTGACACGTTGGGCAAAACGGTCGGGGATCCGCGGGTTACGGCAAAGCCACCGTCGCAGGAGGTCATTTTGTGAAGAGATATGGCGCGGAGCTATCGACGCCGCCGGCGATAGGGCTCGGGCATGTATGTGGTAGTTGATTGTGTCGTTGACCTGTTGTCAGCTGCCATCCGGTCTCTGTCGCTGTGTCTTTTGGCTGTCAAGGGGTTAAGGTTCAGACGACAGACCTCCGCACGGATGCCGTGGTTCGTTCCTCGACAGTGGATTGATGGAGCTGTTTGACAGTGCTTGCGTTAGCTCCCCTAGCCCTCCGCATTCTCGATCCTTACCCTGGAGGCGCTCTATTCGGCCCCCCCCGGTCTCTTATTCGGCTGTCACTTAAACCCTTTCGGGCAAGTCATGGCGGGGGCGCCACATTGCATATGGGGCAATGTTTCGCTGGCCCTGGCGCCCACTAAATTCATTATTATGAGATGTATTATGTAAGTATATAATGTGAACTATTGTTGTATTGACACAAAACTACCATGGTTAGTGCCTATATTGCCTATACTACCCATACTACCTGTACTACCTATATTACCTATATTATTATAGTGGAGGCCTTAGTTAGTTTAAAAACTACTATTAATTTAATAGGAAGAATAGGGTATTAAAATAAAGTTATATTAGTAGTTAAAAAAATAATAAATAAGGTAATTATTATAATTAATTATAACTTAATATAATAAGAGTTAGTATAAATAGTAGGGCTAGTGGAGCCTAGTTTATTAAGAATATTATTAGGATATTCACTCACATTACTGGATCCTATATGGATCCGAGGCTTCGGAGCGGATACTCCGGCGGTCACGCAGGCAGTCACGTGATCCACACGTGACTACACATGACCCTCCTCAACCGGATATTATTCCTTCCTTCAAGGCCTCCCTCTCTAGATAACTTATCTTAATTAACTCACTTTTACTTTATCTATAGTAGACCTATTATCTCTACTACTAAAGTATTAAAATTAATTAATATAGTAAATCTTATATTAATTAGTAATTAACTTTATTATTATATTATAATATAATAAACTATAAATTAGTAAGGTTTACTACTTCCTAAACTAAAGAGATAATATTTATTCTAAAGTAATTCTAAGCCTCCCTTTATAATTAAGTATTATACTAATAAAGATAATAAATTTAAAAGGTAATAATTTAGCCTCCCCTTTTATATTCTACTCTCTAAAGTATTAAATTATATTTTAATTAAATAAAGTTTTAAATCCCCTAATTTATAATTAATACTTTAATCTATTCTATAATAACCTTATTAGCCCTATTTAAATAAAGTTTCTAATTCTCCTTAGTATTAATAAGGTTCCTACTATATTATATATTTTTAACCCTTTAAATAATTATAAATATATAATTTATATTTCCTCTATAATTATTCTATAATAATTTTAAAAATTATTCTTTTACCTTGGATTTAATAGGACTATTCTCCTCCCTTAATAATCCTTAATAATTCTTACTCTCCTTTATTAATCCTACTAAATTCTATACTTCTCCCTTTATTCCTCTACTTCCCTTATTCTTTATTTATAATTTATCCCTTCTAAAATAATTAGTAATAAAGAATACCTCTAAATAATAATTAACTTATTTAAGTAATAATAAACTACTAATTTAATCCCTTCTTCTCTAGACTACTATAGAGTAAATTATATAAGATAATATAAATTAACTAATTTATTTTACTATAGAGTAAGTTATCCTACTATACTTATTAAGATCTAACTTATTTAACCTTAAAAATAAGTAAATCTCTTCTCTTTTAGAAAGAAATTTTATAAAAGAATATACTAAATATATATTAAAATTACTTATTATTAATAATAATTTACCTTTTTATATTATTTATATAATAAGTTAAATATATTATAAATAGTAGTAATAAAATAGTAATTCTATAATAGTATACTCTCTCCTAGTTCTTTAAAATACTTAAGAGGGGTAATAATTATATTTAATTTATTTAATCTCTTTTTTATTAATTTAGCTTATTTAGCCTCTTTTTATTAATTTAACTAGTTATACTAAATTACTTAATTTACTACTTTTTATATTATTTAGTACTAAATTCCTCTCTCTCTTATACTTTTAAAAACCCCCTCTTTCCTATAATAACCTCTATATTAAATCTCTCCCTCTTATAACCTCTACCTTAAATCTCTCCCTCTTATTATTTCTAGCCTAAATCTCTCCCTTTTATAACTTTATTATTATTTAATAAATTTATTAATTAGTTTATTATTATAATAAAGGTTAGTACTTTTAGGGAAATAGCCTTTTATTAGTAAGTAAAAATCTAATAGAATTATTAATTAACTATATTAGTAGTACTTAATTTTTCTAAGTTAAAATAGTATATATTAAGTTCTTTAAACTACTTAAACTACTTTACTAGTTTACTTATTATTATTCTTTTTTATTAGTATTTAACTAGAGTATATAATAAGTATTAACTCTTAAGTTAAATAATTATTTATTAATTTACCTCCTTATTTATTATTTATTATTATTTTTCTTTAGTTTAATTAATAATTATAATAATTCCCTTTTTAGGAAGGACTCTTTAACTCCTTTTAGGGATTAATTAATTAAGTTAAATTCCCTTTTTAGGAAGCCCCTTTTTAGGCTAGAAGTACTAAGTTTTCCCTCTTTAGGAAGCCCTTCTAGGGAAAAATAAGTATTATAAAAACCTCCTACTTTTCTTTAATACTCCCTCCTTATAAAATTCCTTATTTAGGAAGCCTTTATTTAGGGTTAAAAACTAAGTTCCCTCTTTAGGAAAATTAAGTTCCCCTTTTTAGGAAGAGAAGTAATAACTAGAGTAGGTAAATATATTTAAGTTTAGTATTTATAATCTATTTACTAAATAAATTAACTCTTAATAATTATAGCCTAGAGAAGGTACTTATATTTATAATATTAATATTAGTTTACTTATAGTTTATCTCCTTTTATTATTCTTCTAAGTATTATATTAATTACCCCTAATACCCCTATTAGCTTAGTATATTAAAAGTCCTTAATCCTTATTCTTAATAAGTTTAAAGGCCTTATTAATTACTTAATATATAGTTATTTATATACTTTTAGTAATAAGGAAATAAATCCTACTAAAATTATAAGTTTTACTACTTATTATATTAATATATTTATTAAATAAAACTTATAAAGTAAGTAGTTATAGTCTAATTTTAAGAATATTTTTAAGAATTATATAAATACCTTTAAATATATAAATAGTCTTATAATTAAGGCTTTTTAGAAGTTTCTCTTATATAAAAGTATCTTTATTAATTATAATAGAGGTTTTATTAAGGAAAACCTTACTAAAATTATTATTAAACCTAATTATTATTTATAAATCTAAAAGGACTTTAAAACTATTAAAAGTACTTATTTTAAATTAATTACTTATAAGAATAAAGATACTAAATTCTACTAGGAACTAATAAAGCTTATTAATTAGGAAGAGATAATTATTCCTAATATTATAATTTATTCTACTCTTTTACTTTAATTTCTCCCTATAAGAGTAGTAAGACCCTTATTAGCCCTAATCTCTCCTACTTATATTCCTTAAACTCTCCCTCTAGTTACTACTACCCCTTAAAATATTACTATAAATTAAAATATTATTTAGAACCCTTTTATAACTTTTAAGCCCTAAATTACTCCTCTAATTAAATAATATTCTATACTCTATTATTTATAATTTATCTTAAACCCCCTTATTTCTTATTAACTTAGTATACTTATTAAATTTTATACTAATAAGGGTATAAAGTATAATAATAATAAACTAGATATTATAAATATAAAACTTATTATTTTTAAGGATTATTATATTAAAGCTAGTATTACTCCTAATTAATATATTAAAGTCTTCTCCCTTATATTAAAAGATAATACTTAAGATTTATATTATTATAATATTATAAAAGTAATAATTTTATTAATTTTTAATTAAATAGTTAATAATATAAAGGGTTACTTTAAAATAGAGGAGTTTTAATTAACTAATAAAATAATATAGTAAAATACTACTTTTACTAACTTCCTCTATTAATACCTTAAAAAGCCTAAATTCAAGGTCCTTAAAATACTATTTAAAACTCTTATTACTTTAAAACCTATACTTAGCCCTAAGTTTAATAATAAATTACTATTAAGAAATAAGGTTATTAAAGTCTACTAAGGTATATAGGAATATAAGCTTACCCTCTATAATCCCCCTACTATAATTTAAAGCTTATTTAACTCCCTTTAATTTATTATTAGTATAGTTTTATAAATAAATAATAAATTATTCTAATTTATTACTAATTATAATAACTAGGAAGAATATAACTAGATATATATGGATAGATATTTTTGGAGTAATAATAACTGGAATTTTAGGGGAAGTAGTAACTATAGATTTTAGCCTTATCCCCATGGAGATTAGTTGAACTAATACTACTTAATATATAGGAATAGAAGTAATTCCCATAATAATATAAGAAAATACTGGACTTATAATAAATTAGAGTACTAAATATAAAAATACCCCAAAATTAAGAAAATATTAGAATTTAGTAAGTTTAAGTCTAGGTACTCTTAAAATATAATGAAAATTAAATTTAGTACTTTCCTCATTTATTATAAAGGTAATAATAATACTAATAATATAAATAATAATAATAGTGAATTTAATTCTAATAATAAAGTCTAATAGTACTTATAATACTATTACTAGAATTAGCCTAAATTTATATTCCCTCCCCTAAGTAATTTTACTATTTATTTTATGGACTTTATATTTATAATTAATAATAATAAGTTAATAATAATACTATTAAATTAAGTAACTTTCTATATAGTTATAAAGATTAATTTAATTATAAAGACTAAAGACCCCCTATTTTAGTCTACCTAACTTATTTTATTTAAAAACCCTTATTTTATTTAATTATTTACTCTTAATAAATAATACTCTAAAGAAGTTTTTTAGGGAATTATACTAAATTTAGGAGCTACTAAAGTTTCTATAGTAGGATAATATTAAGTTATTACTCTCTAGTAATTATATCCCTCTATTATAATTAATAAATTAAATACTAGTTAAGTAAGAGTTTAATTTAGAGATAAACTTTTTAAAGACTCCTTTAGTATTATTATAATTTCCACTATTTTTAGAGACATAGTTTTTTATGTGGTCCCCTCTAATACCCTATTTTTACTCTATTTAAGAAATATAAATAAATTAGGGATCTATTTTAATAACCTTTAAAACTACTTACTTTAAAGTAGAATTATTACCCTAGTTATATATAAATAGGGCTATACTTAGCTTTTACTTAATAATAAGTAAACTTTTACTTAAAATAGTTATTTAATAAATATTAAGTTTTATTAATTATACTACTATTTTGGATATCCCTCTATTACTAAGTTAGCTACTCTCCTTTAGTAAGTAGGCTATCCTATTTAAACTATAATAATTAAGTAATTAATAAAGATTTATTAATACTACTAACTAAATATGGGAAGCCCCTAATAATTTAAATTTATACTAAAGAATAATTACTTCTTTAATTATAAAATTATTTATAATATAATATACCTTAATAGTAAAGTAACTCTATATATTATTAATTTAGTAATTAACTTTAATATTATTTATTTTCTCCCTAATATTTTAATTAAGATAATATAGGAGACTCTCTACCTCTACTAAATCTATATATACTAAGGCCCTCTAAATTAAATTATTATTAATACTAGCCTTAACTTTATTATTAAAACCTTTAAAAAGAGTACTAAATTTATAGTTATTACTATTAAAGTAGTCCTAATTAAAACTTACTACTAAATTAATAAAATAGAGAAGTACTATAGCTCTTTATAATAGGCCTATATTATTATTTAATAAGAATTACCTTTTACTAAGTCTAACCTTGTACTCTAAATAATTATTAAGGTAATTAATAATACTACTAGACCTAATAAATTAGTACTAACTCTATTTATTTTTAGTACTTATTTATAAATTAATAATAACCCTACCCCCTCCCCTAATATTACTACTAGAGCTAAGACTATTTACTCCACAATAAATAATTTATATAAGGAGACTATTAAATATAAAGTTATGGATACTCTTATTACTTATAATAGCCTAATTATAAATAAAGTTATTAATCTCCCCCTTTAATTCTAGGTATATATTTATTATAAAAAAGGGAGTTAGTAAGGCTTTTATTACCTTATAATAATTATAGGTAAAACTATTACTATTAAATTACTCTAAGGTCCCTAAGATTTTCCCTTTACTATAATTAAACTCTAGTATAGAGACCCTAATAGTAATTATAAAAGTAATTAAGGCCCTAATTCTATTCTACTAAACCTAGAAATTATAGCTCTAACTACTCCTAATATTATTACTTAATATCCCTATAGTAGACTCTATAAGAACTCTATCCCCTTAAATAATACTTTTAAGTAAGAGGTAAATTATATGATTTTTATAACTACTAAGGAAATAGTAGATTTAGCTTTCTCCTTTAACCTCTAAAAGACTAGGAAGATTATTATAAAAGGACTACTATTTAAGAAGTTATAAGAGAAAGAAATTAATACCCTACTCTAGTAGGAAGTCTTTAAATTTAAGACTTTTAACCCTAATAAGTAGTATAACTAATTCTTTTAATTCTAAATAATTAATAAAGTTAAGAATAAAATAATAATTCTATTTAAGAAATCCTATTTAGTTATTTATAATATTAATAATATTAAAAAGTATGGGATTTTAACTTAATCTCCTACTATTTAATACTATAGTATATATTTACTATTATTAATTATTTTATCCCTTAGTCTAGATTATTAAATTTAGATTAGAGATATTATATAAGCCTATATATAGTCCTAAACTCTACTAGCTAGAGATATTTATACTTACTTTCCTAATTAAATTTAAGATTAATATTCTCTTAGTATTATTATAAAAGTTATAAAGTCTCTCTATAGGATTATAGAGACTAGTACTTACTAGTAAGTAATATATAGTACTTATTTATAAAGGGCTGAGCCTGGGCTTATTTAGTCTAAAGGGTGCGTAAAATACTATTTATTTAGAACTAAGGAGGGAAAAGAGAAGTTTCCCATAATGGATAAAAAGTTTATATATAAGGGGCCTAGTAGGGGCCCACTAGGGGAGCACTAGGTAGGGACTAGATAAATAAGTATAGGTAAAGCCCGGGCTAATATTATCTAGGTATAGTCCATAATATTACCCCCCTCCCCCCCCTCCTATCCTAGGGGGGGTAATTACTAGGTCACTATTATTTAATGTAATATCCCCGTACTTCTCTTTAAACTACTCTAGGGCTACTATCTCTACTACTATGGCTATTAGCTCCCATATTAGGTCCATATACCTAACCCACTTTATAAGGGCCTCCCTCCACTACCCTCTACTTACCTAGTGGGACCTTACTACTAGAATATCCTTAACCTCCTATTTAGCCTTATTATTATTATCCATAATAGGAGATAACTATATATCTACTATAACCTACCTAGATAGGGGGTTATTAGTAGCCCTCCGGAGGAGGTCTATATAGAACTTTAGGTATATAAAGCCTAGTATATTAAGTTCTACTATAAGGGGGAATATTATTTATACTACTTTATATTTATAATATAGTTAAGTAAGCTTCTTATTTAGCTATGGGGACTTATAATTAACTATATTTAATTATACCTTATTACCTACCTAGTACTTCTCTACTAGTAACTACTTCTTATTAGCCTAGTCCTTAGTTCTCTATTATATAAATACTATCTCTATGTGGATAAACTCTATAACTAATTTAATTTAATTAACTAATTACTAGGTTATTACCTCCCTACTAGAGAATACCTTAATAACCTCCTTTATTACTAGAATTAAGTTAATATAGTATTTATACTCTATAAAGAAAAGTATTATCCTAATAGAGTTATACTATTAATTATAAAATACTAATTAAATAATAAGTAGTAGGTTCCCCTAATTATCCTAGAACTAATAAATAAAGGCCCTTAGTATAGCCTGGATTTCCTAGTTATACTACTCTATATTACTATTTATTTATAAGTAGTACTTAGTACTTAGTAAATAGGTTATACCCATTAGTCTATAGAACTCCTTCTAAAAGCAGTTTATTTAGTTTAACCCCCTATTATTAATAATAAATTGTGGTATTCTATGGAAGTAGTAGTAGTAAATAAGGAACTACTAAGTATAAGTCTTAGTCTCTATTATATTTATTTTCTCTAGGGTTAGGGACTTACTTAGGTAATTTATAATAATTTATAAGTAATAGCTCTTTCTCCCCTTTATTAGAGGAAGGTTAGTAATAAAGTCTATAAAGAGGTTAGAATATAATTAATTAAGTATTAAGAGGGGCTTTAGGAAACCCCTCTTAGTTTACTTCTAAATATAGACCCCTCTATATATATTATAATTTCTCGTGAATTACTATATTATTTAGGACTACCCTAGTTAGTAGAATCTCCTACTCATAATCTTTAGGGTACTATTCCTCCCTAGGTAACTTATAATACTAGAGTTATAGAATTCCTATACTAACTTTATCCTAAATTTATTTAGGGGGTAATTTATATTATTATTACTAGGAACTTATAATCTCCCCCAAAATACTAGCCTACTTAGAGTATTTATTTTATACTCTATAATTTATACCTTAAGGTAGAGGTCTAATAGGAGATTATAGTCCCCCTAGTAAATAACTATATAAACTTACTAGTACTAAGTATTCTTTCTTATAATATAATCCTAGAGTTCCTAGAGGTTAGGCCTACTATTAAAAATCTAGGTACTATTAACTCTTATATAGCCTACTTAGAGCCCACTAAACTAGGCACTATTAGGGATAATTTAAATTACTTACCCCTATTATTAATTATTATTCTAGCCCTTAGGGGCATTTTACTTTTAATATAAGAGGGTATTAGGGACTACTACTTAGGTACTAGGTTAGTATTTAAGGTAGAAATTATACTTAATTAACTCTTTAGCTTACTAGCTCTATTTTTTTATAAGGTATTACTTCTTTATAAAGTACTTAAGACCTTTATAATTTATAAGTACTTTAAATCTCCTAGTACTCCCTAACTCTACTCTCTATACTCTTAAGTAGAATAATATTATTAAAAGTTCTTTATTATGGATAGAGTAATTATACTTAGTAGGGGAGAGGTATTATAAGTAGAAGGCTACTAGGTACTTAGTACCTCACTTATTTTCCTAGGTTAGTATATCTCCTAGTATAAAGTTAGAGTAGTTTGTTTTTATTATTATTGGGGTATTTAGGTTAAACTAGTGGAGTACTAGTTCTATTATAAAGAGCCACTTTAGTTCCTAGAATACCTATTATTACTTTAATACCTACTTAAAGGGAGTATTCTTCTTTATTAACCTTATTAATAGCTCTATAATTATATTATACTAAGGTATAAAAACTTTATAATAATTAGTAAACTTAAGGAAATTTTAGACCCCCTTAAAAATTATTAGGGGGAGCTAATTAGTAATTATAATTAACTTCTTAGGATTATAGGAAATACTCTTTCCTATAGTTACTATAAAGTCTATATACTTAACTTTAATAATAGAGAATTTATACTTTTTAGGGTTTAATTATAACCTAGTAACTAAGAAGTAACTAAGTACCTAGTAAACCTTATTCTTATAATTACTCTAAGACCTACTAGAGTAAATTAGAATATTATTTATATAAGTTATAATAAAGTTATTTAGGAATTAGTGGAGATAAGTATTAATATATTATTAGAAGGTAGTAAGTACCCTAGTAAGGCTAAAGGGGTAGACTACTTATTTAAATAACTTATACTTTATTTAGAAGGCTATTTTTTTCTAGTTGGCTTTATTAATCCTAATTTTATAAAAGGCCATAATTATATTGAACTTAGTGTACTATTTCATAGTGGCTACTCTCTGGAGAGTCTTTAAAATTAAGGGTAGTGGATATTAGTCTTTCTTAGTAATAGTATTTAGGGCTTAATAATTCATATAGAAATAAATCCCTCCTCCTAGCTTCCTAATAAAGAGTACTAGGGCCCCTATAGTAGAGTTACTAACTTTAATAAAGCCCTTATTTAGTAGGTCCTCTAAAGTCTTCTTTAGTATAAGAAACTCCTCTTTTAATATATTATATAATAGCCCCTAGGGGAGTTCTAATATATAGCCCTTTTTATTTAGGACTAAGGGGATTTTATAATTTATACTAGGGTAAATAGGGGGTAATTAATAAACTATATTAAATTAGAATAAATTAGGGAACTCCTTAAGAATATATACTAGTATATAATCCCTAGAGTTAATAAGCTTCTTTAGTATTAGGGCCTTCTTAATATTCTTTAGACTTATAAATATTACCTAGTAAGTAGTAAGTACCTCTTTACTAGTTTTAACTATATACTAGTATAGGAAAGTAAAGAAGTTTACCCCTAGTAAGCGGGCTGATTAGATTTCTTAAAGACTTATAAGTTCCTCTTAGTACTCTAAGTAGACTATTACACCTACCTTCCCATGGGTTATTTATTAGGCCCTAGTATTATAAACTACCTAGTTATTCTCTATTTAAGGCCTACTAAAGTATAAGAGGGAATAGAGGCCTTTAACTATATAAATATAAATCTTTTATATATACCTACTAATCTCTAGAGTTAAAATAATAATCCCCTAGGTATTACTAGGTAATAGCCTAATAATATACTCCCTTATTTTCCTTTTCCTTCTATTAATAAGTAATAAATAGAGTCTCTTTATAAGGGAAGTATTAATAATAGTATATATATTATAATTAGTATTAACTAGTATATAAATAGTATAGCCTTTATTAATTCTTATTTAAATAATAGTTAACTACTAATTACTCTTTTATTCCTACTTTTATTACTCCCTTTATTCTTAGACTTCTACCTAGATTAGCTCTAATACTTAACTTTATATTAGAGTTACTCTTTTCCTAACTCCTTATTACTTAAGGGGTTATTATTACTCCCTAGGTTCTTATTTATATTACTTATAAGTAATTTAACTTTTAAAACTCTTATAGAGGTATTCTTTTTTTAATTTAAATAATTCTACTAAATATAGCCTACTTTACTATAATTATAGTACCTATAGGGGTCTCTCTAATACTTTAAGTTATTATTAATAAAGAAGAGGGACCCTATAAAGCCCTAATAATTATACTACTTAACTATAGAGCTAGTTATTATAATATCCCTATTAGTATTATAATTAGTAGTCCTATAGTAGGGTACTAGGTAATAACTAATTAGTCCCTTTATATATTTAAATTTCTATATAATATTCTAGACCTTTATAAGTTATTTATTATACTTTATAGGGAGCTCCATAGTAATTAGGAGCTCCTTTAAGTAAGGTACTAGGGTAGCCTCTAAGAGGGAAATTTAGACTATATTTAGCTAGTTATATTTATTAATCTCTACTAAGGTCTTCTTAAAGTGGGGAAAAAAGGTAATAAGTCTCTTATTATTTTTCTACTAGAGCCCCTATAATTAGGCTATTACTTAGGGCTAGCTATTTAGATCTAGGTATATTTAATTTAAGTATACTATAAATACTTTTAAATTATAAATATTACTTAGACCCCCTATTATATAAAAGGTTTTAATTACTTACTAGGGACTAGTATTTAAATAAATATTAATTAGGTATTAATATTTAAAGTTATTATTATAAAAGTACTTATTAATCTTAAGCTTAATTTTTATTTATTAAGCCTAAGTTTAGTACTCCCTTTATTTACCTAAGAACTTTAGTAGGAGGGGTAAGGGCTTTTAGTAGTAGGTAACTACTAGGGGGGGAGCAGAGTATTTAACTACTTATACAGCAGGAGTTATAGCTAGTATTAGGGCTAGGGTATTCTCTATTATAGGGAGAGCAATAAATATAGGTACCTGGGGAGGCACTAGGTGGCTTACTAAGGTAGTAGTATCCCTTCTTACTAGCTTATTTATTAGCTCTATGATTCTTTAGTAGAGAGGACTAATAAAATATTCTAATTACTACTAGAGTAATTTATTTATAGGAGGGCCTCCTATGGGAATCTTATAGGGGGTATTAATTCCCTCTATTATATTATTTATTATATTATTTAATAGCTCTTATTTATTCTAGGAGCCTAGCTTATTAATTAGGTAATTTACTAGTGGGGAGTTATACTCGACTTTATTATTATTTATATAGTGAATAAGGACTAAGTTTTAAATATGTGAAGAGCTAGGCCTAGACTTATTTAGCCTAAAGGGTATATAAAATATTATTTATTTAGAACTAAAGAGGGAAAAGGGAAGTTTCCCATAATGGATAAAAAGTCTATATATAAGGGGCCTAGTAGGGGCCTACTAGGGGAGTATTAGGTGGGGACTAGGTGAGTAAGTATAGGTAAAGCCCGGGCTAATATTATCTAGGTATAGCTCATAATATTATTATAGGGATAAATTATAAATAGAGAGTTCCTTCTTTAATTTATATTTATTATTAATAAATAAATCAAGCCCCTATTTTACTATTATTAATATATAAATTAATAATATTATTAGCCTATTAATAGAGCTCTTTTTAATTATTAAAAATAAGGAATTAATTAAAACTAAGTTTATAACTAAGTTAAAGGAGATTTTAACTTATAAGACCCTAGTTATATTTAATAGTAGTACTATTATATTATTAATAAATAAATTTATAACTCTTTATTAAAAGGGCTAAGGCTCTAAATTAGAGCTTATTAATATTAAATCCACGGCTAAAAAGTAGTAATATATTAAATAATAAGCCCAAAGTACTTATATTACTTTAATTTACTAACCTAAGACTTATTTTAATTTATTAACTATTACATAATATTAGGACCCCTCTAATAAGGATATTACTACTCTTAATAAGTAACTTTTATAATTAAAGGATAATTTTAAATATAGCCTTATATTTACTATACTATTATTACTTACTATAAAACTATTTATATTTATAAATAGATTATTTACTAATAACTAGGACCTAATATTATAACTTAGTTATATTATTATCCTAGTTAATAAGAAAATCCATAATATATTATTTATAATTAATAGTAATATTATCTACTATAATTTAACTAAGTATAAATAAGTTACCTATAGTATATTAGCCTCTAAGATCTATATTATAGTTACTAATGTGGACCTAGCCTTTACTATTATATTAACCCTTTAAAAGATTACTACTAAGCTATAAATCCCTAATATAATACCTACTATAATATATACTAATTTATACTTACTATATAAGTGCCTTATTAAACTTAGTACTATAAAAGAGAAGTAATTAATAATTAATATTATAGCTCTCTACTAGTTATATAAATAATAAGAGCTTACTAAAGTTTACTAGGTTAATAGTGAAGATAACTCTACTAATACCTTTATAAAGGCCTCACTAAATAGAGCCCTCCACTGCCTTATTAATATAAATAGGATTATAATATATATAGAAGGATAGGTTATTTAGATGAGTAAGGAGTAGAGAGTAGAGAGAGTATATTTCGCACTATTAGAGTATATTTATAATTATTATAAAACTATTTAATTTATATATTTAAAAGAGTATATTAAGTAAATCCTAGTATAAGAGAAAAACTACTAGTATTAGAATATTCACCTATATTACTAGATCCTATATAGATCCAAGGCTTTAGAGTGGATACTCCAGTGGTCACGTAGGTAGTTATATAATCCACACGTGACTATATATGACCCTCCTTAACTAGATATTATTCCTTCCTTTAAGGCCTCCCTCTCTAAATAACTTACTTTAATTAACCTACTTTCACTTTATTTATAGTAAACTTATTATCTCTACTACTAAAGTATTAGAACTAGCTAGTATAGTGAATCCTATAAATATATTTAGAGTCTCTATTAATTTTTATATTATTTAGTTAAATTATTTTATAATAAGGATAGTTACTCTCTTATTAGTTTTTTCTACTACTATCTTCTTCTTCTTTTTTAGAGCTAGTACTAGTACTAGTACTACTAATACCTATTTATTATTATTAATAAATATATTAGCCTAAGTTATTTTAAATATAGAAGGATCTCTTTTTATAAATATATTATAATTAGTATAAGGGAAGGGGGTAAGTATAATTAATTAATACTTTAGGGGGTCTATAATAAGAGTATTATTATTATTAATAAATAGAAAGTCCTATTAATAGTTTTTTTATTATAGGATAATTTTAGAGTTAATTTCCTAAGTAATAATTTAGAGGACTATAATTTTAGGTTAAAAATAATATTAAATTAATATTTTAGAAATAAAGTAGGAGAATTAAGTACTATTAATTAATTTAATTATTAATACTTATTAATATTAAATTTTATAATATATTATATTAAATTATATAATTCTAAGTAGTTAAGAATATTATAATAATAGGGTAGGCTATACTACTTTATAAAAAACCTAGAATAAATAGGAAATTATTTAGTATATATATTATTAATAAAGACTTTATTAATAATAATATATTAATTTTATATTAATTTAATAATTTTTAATAAAATAAATTAAATTACTTATTTTATTATAAATTTATTCCTCTATTATTTTTTATAATAGTATTTTTTATCCCTAATATAATAATAAAAGAATACCTTTTTATTTATAATTATCTTAATAATAATATTAAAGAAGCTATAGAGATCTAATAATTAATTATAGAGGTAAGTTTTTAATTTTATATAAGATAATTTAATATATAATATTACTTATAATTTATAATTATATAGGGACTTAATTAAAAATTTAGTATATTAATAGTAGAAGGGAAGGTAAATATATATAAGGTAGTTAATAATTTGAGGCTAGGTATTTTAAAAAGCCTTATAAAGAGCTTTCTAATAATCCAAAAAAAAATCCTTAATTATTATATAAATATAATTCTTCTATACTTATAATATATTATTAGGGCTTTATTTAATTACTTTATTAATTATAGTTAATAAAATATATATTATTAGTATTAATAAAAAGTTAAGTTACTTATTAGGTGGGAAGTTAGTAATAAGTATTAAGTTAGTAGTCTATTAATTAGTAGTGAGATTATTATAATTCTCTATAATATTAGCTTTAAAATTTTAGTTAGTTAAATTAATTAAATTTTTATTAATTAACTTACTTAAGTTATTATTTAACTAATTAAATAACTAGGTTATAATACTTAATATAAGTAAATTCTCTATTCTAAGCCTATTTTAACTTAATATACTAGGCTAAATTTTAGCCTAGTTAGTATTATTATTACTAGTACTAGTACTAGTATTAACTTCTTCTCCTTTTAATATTCTATTCTACTTATTTTTTATATTTAATACTATATTTTTTAGTATATACTATTAATAGACCTATTACTAAGTATTTAGAAATATAACTCTTATTACCTTTTTAAGTACTTTATTAAAATCTATTAATATAACTTTAAGTAGTAAAATTTACTTTAAAATTATAATATTCTATATTTACTAAAGTACCTATTTATATACCTCTATACTCTTACTTAAAACTAGGTAAAAAGTAATATTAAATATTATATAAACTATTATTATTCTATTAATTTTAAAAAGTAATATATTAAATTAATTTACTTATTATAATATATTAGTTATTTTTTTCTTTACTTTTATTACTATTTTTATTAACTTTATATATAGTATTTATTAATAATAATTCTAGGTTTTATTACTACTACTTAAGGTACTATAAGTATATTTAGAAGACTATATTAATTTATTATAAGGTCTTATTATAGTAAATTTTAGTATATTTAACTTTATTATTAATTAGTAGTTCTTATATAAATATTTATATTAATAATTATAGCCTATACTTATTATAATATAATATATACTAGAAATTATATATATTTATTACTTAGTATTATATACCTATTTCTTACTTAATTTAGGTAGTAATATTATAAGTAATTAATTTACCTAACTTTAAGAGGTATTTAATCTTCTTATAAATTATACTCTTATTATTAGTCTCTACTTATATTAATTTATATAGAAATTAATTTAATATATATAAATTCTCCTTTATAATAGGGTAATTATAATTATTATTAATTATAATAATAACTTACTTATTTTTATAATAATAAAATTATATTAACTATTTATAATTAGTTTTTAATATTTTTATATTCTATTTTATTACTATTAATACTTTATTATACCTACTATAATTATAATAGAGGTCCTAATAATATAACTTACCCTTTACTAATTTATATAACTATTTATAATTAATACTATACCTAAGAGTCTTTTAGTAGTTCTGAATTTAAGTGATAAGGCCCTTGAGGGTGGGATTTTATAAATATATTATAGTAATAATTAGGAGTTATTTTTAGGCCTAAATATTAATATTATAGTATTAGAGAGGTATAGAGTTAAGGGATAATAATAATAAATAATATAACACGCGGATCCTTATCCATACTTATATTTATACAACTCTTACACAAAACATTGTGCATAATGCTATGTTTGGTGTGGTAGCCCGCGGGCTCTACATTTGTGGCTGTGACGGCCCATAGGCTTGCCCGAAAGGGTTTAAGTGACGGCTGAATAAGAGACCGGGGGGGGCCGAATAGAGCGCCTCCTTACCCTGCGCTCTGGCGTCAGTTACCAGTCCGAAAGCTACCTTAGAGGGGGAAAAAAGGGGAGAATAGGGGATAGGTACACCTCCTCAAGCAATCCAAGCGTTAGGTAGATCAGTACCTGGTGGAGCCTACCGATTCTGCTGGCCCCACAAGGTAGTGAGCTAACGCTTGGAATGCTTGTGTAGTTGGAGAGTGCCCTAGAGGCGATTCGGGCACGTCGAGCCTCTATCAAGAAGGGATACATTATGATTAGTTACTTAGTAGGCACATGAAACCGCAACATGGGGACTGATCTATCTCAGGGGACGGGAGTGACAGTTGGTGCGTGAAGATGGCCGTTATTAGCTGACGAGGGGGTTGTTCTCACAGTGTGAGAGAGCGAAAAAGCCGACAGGACGACGAGCTCCTTTTCCTGTCCCGGAATGCCACGGTACCTTGCCAATTGCTCGAATCTTTGAGTTCTGGTCTGATTGGTGAGGTTGGGCCCGTCGAAAGCATTGACAGAGCCTGTGTCCTGCAGATAACGGCTCAATGTAGTGTATGCGTAACCCGGTTATGGCAAAGGCATATGGCCTAATCTCGACGTTGGCTGCGTGTGAAGTAGACGAAGTGATTGGTCGGGAGTAATCACCGACAAACTCGAGGCTAGTGCAGCATTCGAGGAGTTGTAAAACGGAGTGAGAGGATTGGACGAGCATCCAGCCATGTGGAGAATCTCCGACGACTTGGAAAGTCTGTTAGGGATGATGGCGTGACTCGCATTGGCGAAGCCACATGATAAACGGTTCCCTCACCACTTACAGCAAAGCCACGATGCGCTGGAGGGACTGGGGATTCCTGCTGATGGCTGAAATGCCCGACAAAGGCGCACACTAGGAACGACTTTGAAAGCTCGTCCAGATACAGGGCGGGCTGGACTGGGCTGAAGTCTTGATCCTCGAAGCTAATGGTCGGCCACTTCTAAGAAAGCTGGAAGGGCATTGGTGCGTCGCGTACTTGTCCAGCGGGTAAGCTGGTGGAAGGACGCAAAACCCCAGCAGGTGTCTCAGAGCCTCTCGATGGCGCTGGGTGTTTCGTTTCACGAACACTACCAAACGCTTGACCCATTCCGGCGTTTTTTATTTCTGCTGCTGAACTGTTCTGCGGCATAGGATGGACATCACGATTTGCCTTGACCTGGGGTAAGAGTAATGACCCGCCCTGATTGGTGGTGTCGTGGCGCAGGTCAGCGGGCGCGCTCATGCTGTGGGTGTTGTTCGTTTTGTTTGATCCCCTGAAAGAAGGGCGTTGGTCTTTGGTGGCTCCCCGAAGTTTACTGACCATGGCTTTCTCACAATGACATGACGAACATTTGCAGCTGATAAACCTGATGGAGTCGTGGATGGACGCCGCTGTATGCAGGGCACTTAGCTTTTGTCTAGCGGACCACCATGGGCATCCAGACTGCAGGCCAGGCAGGAAAAAGCAGCAACGAAACGCAAGCATGGCGTTTGTTTGTTTGTTCATCACTTGTGACGGTGCATCGAGACTGGATGTGAGCTGATGTTATTGCTAATTGTAGTGGGCAGCGAAGACGATGATTGCAGGCGGATAGCAGAGACGTATCCAAACGCGAGACGGCACAGCCAGGCGGTTAAGCAACCTAAGGCAGAGGCAAAGGTAAAGCTAGCAACGTGCAGTGGCAGCAGCAGCCGCTGCTGGAGCGGTGGCACGACAGGCCGGCTCGAAATAAGATGAGTCGCGGAGGCGTGCAGGCAACGGAAGAAGGACGGCGGCGTGTCGGCGTCAGGTCAGCACAGGACGGTCGCGACGCGGGCCGGACGATTGATCTCTTGGTGGTGGTTCCCTCATCAGCTTCAGCGGTCGAGTACCACGCGGTATGGTCCAGAAGCGGGATGGCACCGCGCCTCGACGGGGTAGGGCGAGGCAAGGCATGTGTCGACACGCTGTTCCATTAAGGGAGGCGGCCGCAAGAATAGCCCGTTTTGCGTCGTTTGTTGCGTCGTTTGATGACCGACGCCCATTGGGCCGATGTCTTGTCGAGTCGCCAACGGGCATGCGAGTCCGAGTTCGTGGAGCGGATGGAGCAGCATGGTTTCTCTCTTGTGTGATTGACGGCGAATCGATTGGCAGAGAGCTCACAACAAAGCTGTCCATCGCTTGTTTCATCTGTCTGTTTAACGTAGGACGCAGCCACCAATGAGCCGCGCGCAATGATCGTGTCCGAGGGTCCCCTGACAGGCCGGGGGAAGGAAGCTGACGTGCGTAGCTTTGCTTTGGTTTGGTTGATCCTCTTTTTTTTTTTGGTGCTTTGCTGGCGATTGATGACTCCCCTTCACGGCGTGTAATTGGATGGTGGTAATGAAAATGGTTGGCGAGAGGCAAGGGACAGTAAGGAAGATGCGCGATGACGGGTCCAGCTGGGGGGGGCACTATGTATGTAAGTAAGGTAAGGTACGTAAGGCACGTACTTATGGTATCGACTGTGGCCACAGGTTGGTGTGCGTGCGTGAAGCGGTGTTGGCCAGTCAGATGGCAAGAAGCAACTCTGCCAGCTCACCTTACAGCCAATCAGACCGGGAAGCAACGGACGAATGGCTGGTATAGTGATCTTGTCGCTTCACTTTGGGTTGGGTACCTTGGGTGGATATGGACGTAATGCTTCCCAGCCTCCAAATCCCAGGCGAGCGTGTGCTTGTTTGTGCTTGTTTTGGGAGACATGGACCCTTGTTTGTGGGATCGTGTCTTGGAGTTTCTGCAATCACTGGCTCAGCTGTTGTGAGCTCGCTCAGGCCTGCCGCGGGAAGAGAAACGACGGGGATGACGGAGGCCCAACGGAGCGGCGATGGCCAGTCAACGGGCTTCGTGAGACACTCAGTCAAGACAGCTAATGTACGGTACGGATATTCTTGATTAGGTCTTCGGCTTGGCCTGGCTATGGCCGGGGATCCGGTCATCATCTCACTTGCCGCGAGGTCTTGGTTAGGTTCGCAAAAGTAAATATATCGATCTCACTTTCACGGAGCCGGCCAATGCATCCCTTACTCTCAGCGTCTCTGGTCGTATATTTCATCCCTGTGTCCTCCTCCCTCTCGAGATCTGAGTCCTTGATCCCGAATCCTGTCTCTTCTCAGGACCTTGATTCTCGCATCTCAAATCATCTTCACCGTCACCGGTATTCGAGGGTTGCTGTATTGAATACGACGCCCCGACTTTCTTTTCGCCTATTGACTACACCGATAACGTGGTACCTTTCTCTGCTGAGACATCTACCCCGGACGATTCACTCGCGTCAATAACAATAACGTCACCAACATCAACATCAACAACAACAACAACAACAAACAACAGCCGGTCTGGTTATACGAAGCGAATCGATTCGAATATATTGAATTTTTTTTTTTTGTTCACTTTCTGGACTTTGCTCTATTGTTTGATATTTCCGTCATTTAGACGAAACCTTGCCTCGGATCCTTTGTTCCCTGGCATAATTCTTCCTTCCTGAAATCGGCGCTATTGGAGTACATTCCAACCGCCGACCTTTTTGCCCTGGGCCCCACCCACTGCTCCAACCCGGTAGCGCCTTCCTTCACTCACCACTGTATTCGCGCCTGCTCGAACAGTTACACCTGCTGAGGACGTGGCCTGTCTACTATCGACCCAGCCAAGGCTGTTTCGATCGCGCTTCTTGGATGCATGAACTGGAACAACTTCGTGCATCTATCGATCGCATTGGTCGATACCTGTCAGATTCATTGTGAATCCGCCCTGGCAAGTCTGAATTAAAAAGTCAGCGAGGCCTGCACCATCTCATCAGTCAACCTCTTCATCGTCTTCAAACATCGGCAGCATCACCGCTTCCTTCTTGCTGGGCTTTTCCGTTGCTTATCTGCATCCATCCCCCCTCCCCCACCCCCCGGAGGCGCATCGCATAATATCAACGGGTACACACTTTTCCACGTCTTGCTTTTTGCGACTCATCGCCCTTTACGCGAGCATCTCTTCGGCAGCCAACAAAATTCAGAGCCGAATCTCGATTGACACCCTACCCTCGTGTTCATTTCGCCTTCGATTCTGCCCCAGAACCTCGACCCTCGACCAGCAGAAAGCGTGTTCAGTCGACATACAGTCGCAAAACTGGTCGACCCCTGCTTCCGGCACTTCATTCGCAGAAAGCAGGCTGCACCGCCTCAGCGCCCAACTGCCCAGACTCTTCACCTCCCTACGCCCAAGTACCGAATACCCTGCTCTCCGGGCCTCTGTGGTCTGAAGTCTCCGTACCCCATACTCTCGTCCCGCATCGTCTTCTTGCTACGAAGGCAGGGAAAGCGGCTTCACTTCGGAAAAGCGCATTGCTAACGCCTCGTTCACGGTTCGCTTTGCGCCCAGCCTTGGACGTCGCCGAACCCTACCGCATTGCCGTAATCGTCACTCTTCCTAGTTGTCGACTCTGATTCGCGTTGCATCCAACGACTCAATCCAGGTCCATCCCGCCAATCGCCGGATGCTTGACGTGTGAACAATACGATTGGAGGCTATTCTACCCATCTAACAGCGACACACCCTCACATTATCGGCCGGACAAACTCTTGAATCTGGCTCCAAGACCCGAATCGAGACAGACAATCATTTCCCCGTCTTCAACCTGCTTCACGTTTCCGGCCTTCGCATCCCGGCCGAATAAAGCCCAGTCAGCACGACATCTTCAACCTGTTGCTGGCTTATACGACTTCCACCCCGCGGCCCCGAGAACAATCAGTCAATAATCGGCACTCGTCTAACGCCATCCGCTGGTTCGGAAGCTTTGAACTACTTGACAGACCTGACAGCTCTTGACCATTGCTGCTTCGAGTCCCTCTAATTACCCGTTTCTCACCGCGATCCTCGCAACGCATCCCATCCGCTCTCCCGCTTCAGAGTGTCCAGTTCATCCACTTGTCTGTCATCCGCTGTCCGACGTGGGTGCACGATCCAAGCGTCAATCAATCAATCCGAACCAACTCAGAATCACTGTCAGGGCGCTCAATTTGACCTAGACCTTCAGAGCTCATTACATCGCGGCCGTGGGCCTGTTCTTCAAAAAACCCAAACCCAAACCGCCATCCCCTGACTCGCCCGGTCGTTTTACTTGACGCCTTCTCCTCCCCCGCAACTTCTCCAAAATACAAAGTGCTCGGCGGGCGTGACTCGGATATCTTGTCCGCTTGCAGCATTCAAAACTCGACGTCTTTCCTCCATTCGTCATAGAGCACCGAGTAATTTCCAGAACCTCGGGGCTTTCTTCGCCCTTGGCTGTCAATTGTCGTCTATTGCAACAATTGCCAACCATCTCTGCTTCCAGAGCTTCAGGAACCCTCCTTGCGTCCACTATCCTCGCTCTTTTCGAGAGTTCGTCACAGCCATAACATCGATTTAATCTGGGCATACCTGAATCAGAACTCGGAGAGTGTTGCGACACACGCCACTTGTCGAGGTTAATCAAGAACGACAAGCAAAAGCTGCACCCGCACCGACGCTGCATCCCGCGAAATCCAGACCCCAGCCGGCCAGTCCGCCCCCCTGCGACCTCGCTTCCTCTCCGTCTTCGCCCGTTAGCGTCACACCCTCCTCTCCGCCATCTCTCACACACCCCCCAAAACCAACCACCCCTGCCGCCATACCCAAGCACGCCCTCCCCCCCTTGCACGCCTCCCACACCCCTGCACCCCTGGGATCTACGGCATTCCAGCCCACCCCAAGCATCCAAGCCCCAGCAGGCACTTCCGTCGGCGTCCTGCTGAGACCCCCCTAAAATCCTAACCCCCTACTACCGCTAGCACTGACTAGTACCCCCCTGACAACCCGCCCACTCAGCCTCGTGGACCGCACGTCACCCACTGACGACGAGCTGCCCGCATCCCTCAGTTCCCAGGTCCATCCCCAGAAGCCTGGCCCCGTCACTTGCGACGAGGCACATGAACTTCGCTGCACACCACACCCGTACCCTCCCTTTTCGTCTAATATATCAGCCCAGTCTGCCCTTCCCGACTCTTGCTCGGTTCTCCTTATTTCGTCACTCTCCACGACTTCGACAAAAGGGACGCTTCCTTCACCCAAGGACCCCTACGACATCCACAACACTATCACCGTCCATCAACACCATCCACACATACATACAGACACGATGGAGTCAAGGTCACACCTCACCAAGGCCGAGCTCAACGCCGCCGCTCTCGACCACTTCGTCTACCAACCAGTCAGCAAGTCGATGATCGCTTATCTCGCCGGCGCTGCCTACAATGTCATCGCCTGCGACAGCGCCCTCATGCCCCCGGCCTCTGCCGAGGCCTATCGTCAACAGCAGCTTCCTCCGACACCACCAAGGACACCCGAACCCCGTGCTGTCCGATCCGAAGATGGCGATTTGCCTACCCTTGAGGCCTTCATTACACAGCTCGTGGTTTCCTCCAACGTCCAGGTCCCCACACTCATGTCAACACTGGTCTACCTCACCAGGCTCAAGTCCCGCCTTCAACCCATGGCTCGCGGTCTCCGATGCACCACCCACCGCATCTTTCTTGCAGCCCTCATCCTCACTGCCAAGTACCTCAATGACAGCTCACCAAAGAACAAGCACTGGGCCACCTACAGCCATGTCAACAACGACCTTTCCAACTTCGGCTTCAGCAGGACGGAGGTCAACCTGATGGAGAAGCAGCTTCTGTTCCTCTTGGACTGGGACTTGAGGATTTCTGAGGAGAACCTTTACAGGGAGCTTGACCCCTTCCTGGCTCCCATCCGCCAGGAGATTGAAGCCAAACACGCTCGTCGCGTTGCCCGCCGGCGCCAGAAGGAGGAGGAGATGCGCAAGAGGCAGGAAGAGATGTACAGCATGCAGGCCTACCCAAGTCCGCCACCTTCTCGCGCCAGTTCCCGCTCACGACAAGAGACGCCCGATCACTCCCGCACATACAGTGGCGCTTCTTCCATCACACCACCTGGCCTCTGCTACAGCAACAGTTATGGCAGCTCCATCAGCTCATATGCCCCTTCCATCGCTTCAAGCCGGTCCCAGTCTCGCGCCACAACACCGCTCGACAACCCCGCCGAAGAGCCGTACATGTATGTTCCCAACGGCATCTTGTACGAGTCACCGGTCGAGGTGCACATCGAGCACCCCGCATCAACATTGCCGAAGCGGAAGCCTCTTCTTCCGTACGAAATCGGTACTGAGGAGCTCCGCGACATGCAAGACGGCACCAAGGCGAAGCGGGCACGCATGGGCCGTGGCATGTGGTGTCGCGTGTTCGGCGGTGCCGTGACGGTGCGGTAGACCGCAGCATCGCACAGAATCTTTCCTTGTACAGCTTCTTATTTCTCTTACAGTTTCTCTGTTTCGAGTCACCCCCAAAAAAGCATGGTGTTGGATTTGCTTTATAGAGAGATTCATGGAAGGACAAATTTGTTTATCCCGAGGGCGTTGGTAATGGATTGGTACATGGAACACGGATTGAGGATAGAGCATCCTCGGGGCATTTTGCATATATGAAATGGTGTTGGGCGGATCTGGCGAAATTCTTGGATTGTTTATTGGATTGTTTCTTTCACATTTATTAGGTTGTTCGGCATCCCGCCTGGCCGAGGATCGCCTCGAGGGATTACGATTGGCAAAGCTACCGCAGAGTCGGAGTGACAGTACCATAGCCAGAGATGCACAAGATGGTTTCTCGAAATCTACCTACTTTTCGAGAACCACCCAAAGAAAGCACGGGCCAATGTCCCGTTTCCAAACATGCTGTTGTTGTTCGCGCACACACACTTTTGAGTGGTCCCAATTTTGGTTTTGTTGAAGCTCCCCCGTTCTCACCACCTTGTCCACCCCGCTTGCAGGCGTCGCGGTTCTACACTTGCGATCCGACACCTCGTGACGTTGGATGCAGCCAGAAAAAGAGGGGGGAGGGGGAAGGGTTGGTTCGCATTCAGCTTCACATGCGAGACATTGCTATGACCGAAGCGAAGATGGGGAGGGTCATGCACGCAATATCTCAACCGCGAGGGTCACTTTTGCAGAAACCAGAAGTTTTGAATTTTGTCTCTTTGTGGGCTGCACCCGTGATACCCTTTCATGCATTCGGTTTGACGATGGTGCCGAACCGTGGTGGTTGACGACGACGACGACGAACGACAAGTTTTTGCAACCACACTCCCCTCCAGCTCACCTCACAAACTCTCTGCACGAACTTTGCTTTTATTTTTCCGAGTTTCCCTGAATCAAATTGACGAGAGCCGAAGCAGCTTCTTCTTGTTGGGGGTAGCTAATTATGGCCCCCTTTTTTTTTTTTTTTTTTATAAACTCCAACCGGCGCATATTTCCCACATGGAGGGATACATCACTATATTCAAACTTTGACTTGTCCCATCTCATGATTCGCACTCCCACCCCCTTCGTCGTACATGATTCGGGTCCGCCGGGTTCTCGTAACCTTATATACCATCATAGCTCGCAAAGGGTTGAGCGGATGACCCGGGGGGGGGGGGGGGGGAGGAGGGAAGCGAGAAGCAGAGGCGGACCACAGTTTGAGTTGATCCGATTTTTTTTTACTTACTACGGTACTGCGAATGATGGGTAGTATCTCGGGTTCTTCATGGCAGACGAGAGGAATGTTTCTTCGGGGAATGAACGGTTATGGCGGGTTTTGGGGGGGGGGGGGGGGGTTTCTCTTTTTTTTTTTTTTTTGGGGCGCTTCGCTCGCAAGCGGTTGACATAAAAGGTAATACTCGTTCTGTTCAGCTGCGGCCGAGTAATTGGGTGAGACTTTTGCTAAGGCGCGGGGCCTGTGTTACTTCACTTAAATTTCACGGCCACAATGGAAAGTTGTGCGCCCAAGATTTTGCGATGAGAGAGACATTTGTCCAGATTCAGCGGTTGCTCTTAGCGGTTCGCATCCGTCCGTTGGGGACGGGACCGATGTGGATTTTCCCAGTAATACGGACGCGCAAACAACTAACTTTCTCAATTGCCGCTGCTGCGCCCAGACGCACGCCCGCCCGCCCCTACGATTCTTTTTTTTTCCCGCATCGACAACGTTGACACATCACCGTAGCTTCTCATCTTGGCTAGTGGCTTTTTCCGAAAAGGGTCTCTCCGAAAAGTCGGGATTCTTGTTGGCTCCAGACCGGATTGGAGAGGGGTGTGTGTGTGTGTGTGTGTGTGTGTGTGCGCGCGCTACGGGGGTTTCGGGGAAACAGCTGACGGTTCATGTTATCATTTGCCGTGATTACTAGTCGGGTTCCAGTTGGTTCTCCGGAGATTTCTTTGCGTGAGAGTTTTGTATTATTATTATTATTATTTCGGGGGGGGGGGGAAGTTTCGTCGTGATCGGCCGGAATGCGGGTCGTGACGTCGGGTTTTACTGGGGGAATTATCGGAAAATGTTCTCCCGTCTTCGTGTTTTGTAAAAGTGTGTATGGCCCGTCACCGTTGGAAGGGAGTACATGGTAGAAAAAAGAGTTTGGTGGGCATCTTCATGCATGGCGTTTGAGCGACCACAGAGAGTTGTGGAATGCAGCATGCACAACGCCCAACACACAAGTTTAGGGGTTCAAATAGTGACGTCTAACAACACACTGAAGTACTTCAGTAGTGGTAGATGTGGTCGGGCTTGGAAAGTTAAGAAGGGCTGATGGCGGGGATCTGCTTGTCAGCGACATTACACAGCGAAGGCGGGTATGGAGAGAGGGTAAACGTCTTGTACACCGTCAGGTTAGAAGGACAAGGTCGTGCTTGTTGTAGAAAAAGTCATGGCCTGCATCCTAGTGGTTGGGACCGGTGATTATCGCAAGTCTCGTCGGTCGTAGTCGTGCTTAGAAAATGTCGGTCAACCCATCGGAGGGTGTGTGTGGACATTGCCGGGCGCAGTTTGTTCAAGGATGCCCGTGGCTAGGGGCGACATCAGGAAGCAGGATTTAGGCTCCGACCCCACGCCGAATCGTGATGCATATGTCGGGAAATCCCATTCATGGCTGATGGACGTTGTTGTTGTTTTGTCGGGCGTGTCCGAGTGCTTGTTTACGTGCGGTCGTGATTCGAAGGCCATATCTGACGTGTACGTGAATGGCAGGGCGCGCGCTTCATGACGGACGGGAGCCTGTGGCCGGTGGTCTGGTTCCGGGTCGGTCTGAAGGCCGGCTCGGCGAGGGGCTGGGACGTGAGTCGCAAGGTTGGGCCAAGTCAACGGTCGGATAATTTGCCAATGACACCCGAGCCGAGTGATGTGATAAACTGATTGACAGCCCACTGGTCTTCACGACATTCTCTGTCGAGGCTAGCGGCAGGCCGAGTGCCTGTCAGCGACATTCGCCTCTGTACCTTAGGGTGATGCACTGCTGCCGTTAGGCATTAGGTCAGCCCGCCACCGAATTGTTGACATGGGCCGCGGCAGCTTGCTGAGAACCAAAGGTCAAGTGATCTCATCCCTGTCCGTTCGCCCACAGTGGGACAGGCTGCCAAGCCCACGACGCGAACCCGAGACCTCCGGCTGCCCATGAATGTCGACTAATTGTTACTGGAAGTTGGGTTGACTGTGTGGCTTGGGCCTTCTGAGCCCATCTTAGCCTCGATACGTTTGCCAGAGGCCACTCGCAATTCTAGTCGCACTTTCACAACCAGATTGCGACATCTTGGCGTAGGCAAACTCTCTTTCTGGCCATTCATCATTTCCATTGCTTTTTATTCCCAAAGCCTTAAAAACCTATTGTGACTCAGCCACGACGGGAATGCCAAGAAGCTGTCATGTCCGACGAATGTGTGTCTTTGGTCATCTACAGGACTGACGAACGGGTTGGCGTGTCACCAAAATGCGAGACGGCCCAGGTCGAGGGCTTTGGTGATGTTGTTGTCGGCTCAGCCACAACTGCGGACACACGATGGGTACAAGTGTCCATGCAGAGGCAGGCTGAGAGCGGCCGGAAACGTGGAAATCGTCCGAAAACGAAGGAGAAAGGTGTCGAAACAGAAAACCAGGAGTTGCGCTCTTGACACGAGCATTGCAAGCCCGAGCGCTGGTCTAATGTCTTCGACTTAGTCTGCCTGTGGACGCCGCGTGTCGAGTAAAACGAGATGGATAACAAGCAGATTGCATCCCGGCCTGTTCTCTGTATCATCCAACTGCCGATGAAGATTTGAACACATGCTAATTTTGTTTGGCCTTATCGTTGACAGTATCGTCACTGTCATTCTTGCCGTTATCGTTGTCGTCGGTGTCGTCACTCGTATATTCGAGTAATAACGTGCTGTATCCCGGATCATTCGACTCTAAGTTACGTTGAAGCCCACGAGGCAGTATCGAGCATCCAAGGTGATCCCTGACTACCTCGGGCCTGACACTGTGCTTGTAATAGAAGCGCCCTTGTCTATAGTCAACACGCTGCCCAACGGTTTGTTGAACCTAAGGACAGAGGGATAGATCGACAGGTACGAGACAGGGGTCGACGGGACAGAAGAAAAGATAAGATCGGATCAATCGATGGCATGCTGAACCGATCAAATAAGAGCTGGACATGCGCTTAGAAATGCTGCAGAAGCTTGGATCACGCTGCAGCTACCGGCTAGCGCGATGCGGGGAAACGCGGCAGACGCCGTAGACGCAAATGGTGGATTTAACACCTCCAATTATAAGCGAGGGACATGGTGGGCCATGGTGGTGGGCATTCACTGAGAAGACTCCAACAACGTGGTTGAAGGGCTGAAGAGAGAGTTGTTGTTGGAAAACTCATGTCGATTCCAGGTCCAAGCGCGTTGCTTTGACGTATCAGCGCGTCCCTTGAGGCATCCAAATGAAACCTGGACGGACCCGTACTGAGCAGATTACGTCACAAATTTGTGGTTTCCCTGCGGAAGAGACAGTGCAAACACAGTGCTCTTTCAGCCCAAGTCGACAGTGTGTCAACTGTGCGGAAGGAGGCAACTTCAGTCGGCGACTGACAGAAAGAAAAAAATCTGCACCGCACAAAACGCGTACCCCAAAGAGGCAAGGGGTAAATCTTATCAACATTGCAGCAGCACAATTGCCGCGGAATGAAAAGTCGGTTATTCCTATGGCACGCAGTAAATAAAAGTCGAGGACTCCTTGGACGAAGAAACGCCCTTGGACGCAGAAACGCCAACTTCTTCCAGACGACACTGTCAGGCAAATGCCCAGAGGTATTCACCAACCCAAGAGGCGCCAGTCGAGGGGAAGACTACGGGCAACGGCAACTGTCACGAGAGAAACCATGAATCCCCGCATCACCACCTCATTCCTGCTTGCCAACCTCCACTGCCCATCATGCGTGTCATCAATTCAACAGGCTCTCAAAGAGTCTTGCAGCCGCGATGTCATCTGGGTGTCACCCAACGTTGTTACTTCAGTCGTCACTGTTGAACACAGGCACACTGACACCCCCGAGATCACCATTCGCTCCATGGCGAAGGCACTACAGGATGCTGGCTTCGACATCAGCGGTGTGACCACCACGGCTGCTACCAGCAGTGATTTAGACGTGGCAATCCAGGGCCAAGACGCTTTTGGTGTGATAGACTCTACCACCTGGTCACCCACTGAATCACCAGCTCAACGAGAGGCTCACCTTTTGAACTGCAAGCAATGCCGCGAGTCCGAGGAGTCCACTCCACATGGCTCTTGTCGGTCACTTGTGCACAAGTACTTGCCAGACAACGGCAGCAGTAGCGACATGCGCAGAGAGTCGGGCACCGAGACGCCAAGACAGTGGAGAGCAACACTTTCCATCGGAGGAATGACGTGCGCATCCTGCAGTAATGCCATTACGGAGCAGCTCAGCAAAAAGGACTATATCTCTAATGTGAGCGTCAATCTGGTAGCCAACAGTGCAACCGTCGATTTCACCGTGGAGGGAAAACAAGACGAAATTGTCGAGGCAATTGAAGACATGGGTTACGACCCCCACCTTGACAACGTTACCGGCATCAGTCAAGATGAGACTCCCGAGGCCACTTCATGGAGGGCCACGGTAGCTGTCGGCGGCATGACTTGCGCCGCATGCGCCAATACCATTACCGAGCAGTTAAATAAGAAGGACTGGGTTTCCAACGTCGTGGTGAACCTGGTGACGAACAGCGCTACCATTGACTTCACGATAGAGGGTAAACAAGACGAGATAGTCGAAGCAATCGAGGACATGGGGTACGACGCAACATTGGATAGTGTTTCGACTGTCAAAACCGAGCAGAAAGGTGCCCAGGAACGCACAGTCCAGATCTCAATTCAAGGCCTCTATTGCCAGCACTGCCCTGGCCGAGTTTCTCATTCGCTGAGATCATTCAAGCGCGTCAAGGTCATCGCAGACCCCACGCCCCAGAAACCCATCATCACCGTCAAGTACACGCCTGAAGCGCCCTCGTTCACCATCCGACACATTCTCTCCGCTATTGACGCTGCAGACCCTGCGTTCAGAGCATCCATCTATCATCCACCCAGCCTGGAAGAGCGTTCCAAGCTCATCACGAGAAAGCATCAGCAGCAGCTTCTCAGGAGAATTTACCTGACGTTTCTGATCGGAATCCCGACCTTCGTCATTGGTATTGTGTACATGAGCCTTGTCGATGACGCGGATCATGGAAAACACTACCTAATGAAGCCGTGGGTTTCTGGCATCAACCGGGCACAGATCGCGCTGTTCATCCTGGCCACGCCGGTTTACTTCTTTGGTGCGGATGTTTTCCATACGAGGGCGATAAAGGAAATTACGAATCTGTGGCGTCCAGGCAGTAAGACACCTATTCTTCGACGTTTCTACAAGTTTGGAAGTATGAACATGCTTATGTCGCTGGGCACTACCATCGCGTACGTTTCGTCCATCTGTCAAATGATATCGGCTGGGATAACAAAGCCGGCCAAGATTGACGACACTCAATTCTACTTCGACTCTGTCGTTTTCTTGACTTTGTTCTTGCTCCTCGGTCGTCTTATAGAGGCATACAGCAAGTCAAGGACGGGCGATGCAGTGGAGGCGCTGGGCAAGCTGAGACCTACGACTGCTACTCTCATCACGAAGGACTCTAATGGCAAGGCTACAGATTCGGTTGTGGGTGTCGACATGCTTGAGTACGGCGATGTAATTCGTGTGCCACATGGGGCCTCGCCTGCCGCGGATGGAGTTGTGGTGGAAGGCGAAAGCAGCTTCGATGAATCAAGCTTGACGGGCGAGTCTCGTCTCATCAAGAAGGCTCCAGGGGACGAAGTCCACGCTGGTACGATCAACAAGGATTCCGCCATTCAGGTACGCATCACGGGCGCTGCGGGGGCTTCTATGCTCGATAGGATCGTCTCGATTGTTCGCGAGGGCCAAACGAAGAGAGCACCGATGGAGCGCATCGCAGACAGGCTGACGGCCTACTTTGTTCCCGTCATCACCCTCATCGCAGTGTTGACCTGGCTCATCTGGATGGTACTCGGTTATGCCGGGTTGATCCACAAACGCCATATCAGCGAGCAAGGCGGCTGGGCTACGTTTGCGTTGCAGTTTGCTATTTCTGTCTTCGTTGTGGCCTGCCCTTGCGGACTGGCTTTGGCAGCCCCGACAGCCATTTTCGTTGGTGGAGGTCTCGCAGCGAAGTACGGCATCCTCGCAAAGGGAGGTGGCGAGGCTTTCGAAAAGGCGAGCAAAGTCGACGTTGTTGTCTTTGACAAAACTGGCACATTGACTGTTGGTGGTGAGCCAAAGGTTACCGATGCTAAGCTCTTCCTGGACATGGCAGACACCATCGTGGAAAGCGATGTGGTCCTGGCCACCTTGCGAGCCGTCGAGGGGAACAGCAGTCATCCAGTCGCCAAGGCTATCGTATCATATTGCGCGACACAGACTGAAGTATGGACTGAGGTGGATGATATCCAAGAACTGCCTGGCAAGGGCATCAAGGCAAAAAATCGTGGGGAGAAGCCGGAAGATCTGTTCGAGATGATCGTCGGCAATGAGTCGCTCATGCGTGACTACAAAGTCGACCTCGTCGAGGAAGTTTCAAGCCAACTTCAGCTATGGAAAACCGAGGCCAAGTCGGTCGCTCTCGGAGCGATCAAGCCCATGAGAGCTGGTGCGGATGCGCCATGGACACTCGTGGTAGCGTTAGCCATCTCGGACCCCATCCGCCCCGAAGCGTTTCCCATCATCCGCGCACTCAAGGATCGTGGAAGTCGTGTTTGGATGCTCTCTGGTGACAACATCGTCACTGCGAAGGCTGTGGCCTCGCGCGTTGGCATTAATCCTGACAACGTGCTGGCCGAGGTTCTTCCCTGGGAGAAGGCGGATAAGATTACGTATCTACAGAGGGTACTCAAGGCGCGTGTCGGAAGATCTCGCGAGCACGCAACAAATCGAGCTACGGTTGCCATGGTTGGAGACGGCATCAATGATTCGCCTGCCCTGACCAAGGCCGACGTTGGTATTGCCATCGGCAGCGGCAGCGATGTGGCTATCTCGAGTGCGGATTTTGTTCTCGTCACGAGCGATTTACGGGCAGTGGTAACACTTCTTGACCTGAGCCGAAGCGTCTTCCGCCGGATCAAGGTGAATTTTGGCTGGGCCGTTGTCTACAACCTTCTCGCCATCCCAATCGCTGCTGGCTGCTTGTATCCCATTACGACCTCGTCTGGGGAGCACATTCGGCTCGACCCTGTTTGGGCCAGTCTGGCAATGGCTCTCAGCAGTATCAGCGTTGTTTTGAGCTCTCTTGCGTTGCGTACGAAGATCCCGGGTTTTGGCTTCCGAGCCCGCGGCGTTCGGAACGCATGATTGCCAACCTTTTTCTCTTCGTCTATTGATTTGTTCACGAGCGTGTACCACTGTATCATGTACCTGATGAGCGGGTATATCCATAAGGATAAAGCAGATAGAATCAGCGTATACAGGTAGGATAGGTTCCAACTAATAGAATCAGTGTGCAACACCGCGGAGGATGCGCAGGCGTTTGTGAGCACACATTATTCTAAACGAACTTGAATAATGCTGAAGTTAGACTGCAAATAGAATGATGAACGCGTAATTGTCATCTAGTCAGTTCCTCGATTTCAGGATATAGGCGCTTTTCGATGACACCACTTGGCACTATGGGTGCTTGTTGAGTGGTTAAACCATCGGGGCGGATGCGGATGCCGTCGCCGAGCGGATGCCGCACCGAGAACCGACCGGGGAACCGATAGCCTGGAGACAAGAGGCACCGGTAGCGAAAAGAGCGGACGAGATTGCCACCGAGGAAGCAGAATCTGGGGCAAAGACCGCCTTGAGGCTTGCAATTCCGGAACCTGGAGGAGTCGAGTCGAGCACGCAATTGATGGCGAGGTGCGGATTTGGTAAGCCAACCGTCCGACCAAGGGACCTTTAGTGGATCAAAAATGGTGCAATGTGGGGCTTCCGCAAGTGTCTGACCGAGTCTCATTGGCGCGCGATGGCGCAATTATCCCCTAGTCGCAATTCTGCGAGCTTCAACAATTTCCAAACGCCGAGTTTCGCACGCGAACATGGGAAAAAGAGATGTCGAACAACGCGCGCATGAGCAATGGCTGGGGCCAATTTTGACCCGGTCCAACGTTCCCTGTGCTCAGAGGTCTGCTAGGTAATCTGCCGTAGAGGACTGGTGTAGACCAAGGTAAGGCCGGCTATGGCAAGTTACCCTTGTCTTCTTCTCTTTGAAGTTTTTTATTTTTTTATATCCTTCGGATCCTGCTCGGAGTCTCTCATCTAGAGAAGATACATTCGTCTTCCACCTACCTTTTTCTTTTCCCTACGATCCCAAGGTCCTCCTAGAGCGAAGAAGCTTTCGCTCAGGTTGACGCAAGTGTTTTTTCACTTTTGCTTGCTCTTGGTGAAACCATTGTTCAACAGCAATCATTCTTTTGCGAGTGGTGAGGATTCTTCTCCTGGTCCTCCGTCTGTACTGGGCCGTCTTGAATCGTATCTTCTTTGCTGTGTTTACTCCCAAGTTTCTGTCTCGACAATCTCCCAAAATGCAGTTCAAGCAACAGGAGAGCAGTGGCTCTGCAGCCGTCCTCGACGCAAAGTCCCCGGCACCCGTTGCGCCCGTCAAGAAGGTCTCTTCCACCCTTCCCTTTGGCCAACCAGTGCCTCTCTCCTCCATCTCCGGACCGACCTACGTGACAGCCCAGCTGCTCGTCCAGCAGGTTGCCTTCCTCCTGTCCGACAAGATCTTCTCCTACTCCGCACCGACTTTCGACCTCGACGTCGCTGCCAAGGCGTGGGCCGAGGCCCAGGAGAAGAACATCCACGGCGAGACCACAGACCTTATCCAGCTCCAGACCAGGACCGGTGCCGGTGCCCTCGCGCTGGGCTACATCTTCAGCCCGGACTTCGATCTGGCCAAGAGACACCTGCCTCAGACCCTGCTCGCCCCTACCCTGAGCTTGAGGAACTTGCGTGCCGCTCTGGACCAGCTGAGCCTGCTTTACGGAGTTGCCTCCCCCTTCGTCGCACACGTTGCCGCTCTCGACTACGATGCCGCGAACGGCCTGGTTTCCGACTACGACACTGCTCTGCGCACCGCCGAGGAGCTCGGTCTCGGTCTGGTTGCCAGCTCCAGCGCGTACGAGACTCAGCACATGGCCCTCTTTGCTACCCTGATGGCTGCCCTCATGCCTACTCTTCACATCTATGATGGTGTCAGACTCGCCCGGGAGACCTCCCGCATTGTTGACGCGCTGAGCGAGAGCGGCATTGCCGACTTGTACAACAAGGTCACCTCCGAGTCTACTGGCGTTAATGAAAGAGCCGCTGTCTCTTCCAAGGTCGCGGGCCTTCTGGATGTGTTCAACAAGCACCTCGACCCTACGGAGGACCATGAGAGCCAGCACACTGCTCTTCTGGCCACCCTCATGACCGCTCTCACTCCGAACTTGGGCGTCGAAGACGGCGTTAAGCTCGCCCAGCAGACTCTCAAGGCCTCTGACGCCATGGACAAGAAGGGTGTCGCCGAGACCTACAAGAAGATCTCCACCGAGGTCCAGTCTCTGAACAAGAGACTCGATGACGCTGGCAAGGTCGTTGAGCTTATGAAGCTCTTTAACAACGAGCTCGGCACCGCCTACGAGTTGTTCGAGTACCACGGACACGGGGCCGCCGAGGCTGTCCTCGTCGTCTTCGGTAGCGCAGAGGCTCAGCTGGCAAAGCAGGTCGTTACTCGTCTTGCTGCCGATGGTGTCAAGGTTGGCGCCATCAACGTCCGCGTTTACCGTCCCTTCGTCGAGGAGGCTTTCTTGGCTGCCATCCCTGCGGCTACCCGCACCATCTCCGTCCTCGGCCAGGTGAAGGACGAGGTTGCCGTCAACGATGCTTCCCTGCAGTCTGCTTTGTACACCGACATCTTGACCGCAATCTCCTTCTCTGGCAAGTGGCGTCAGGATCCCGCCGTCAGGGATGTCAAGTACTCTGCCTCGGAGGCTTTGACTCCTCAGACAGTTGCCGACATCTTCGGCAAGCTCCTGAACGGTGAGGCCGAGGCCAAGGCCTTCCCCTCTCTGGTCCAGGCTCACCAGTACACCTTCTGGGATGTCGATGACTCCGCTGCCGTTGATGCTCCGGTTGTCGTCAGCAACCTGCTGTCCCGCGAGTCTACCAGCAACGTCTACGTTCACGAGTCGTTTGACAACTTGACTCAGGGCGGTATTGTCCGCACTGACATCCGTAGCGCCAAGAAGGCCGTCGAGGCGCCTTACGCCATCGAGGAGGCCGACGTCGTTGCGGTGGGCGATGAGAAGATCCTTAAAGACATTGACATCCTCAAGAGCGTGAAAAACGGCGGAAAGCTCCTTCTGAAGCTTCCCAACTTCAAGGAGGAGGACGTCGAGAAGCGTCTTTCTCCTGTTGTCCGCAAGCAGATCCAGGACAAGGGCATTGAGCTCTACGTCCTTGACGCCGCTGCCTCTCCCGCCTTCGACAAGGAGCCCCAGGTTGTCAAGTTCCTCTTCGAGCTTGCCTTCCTCAAGATTGCTCGTCCTGACATCCCCGCTGAGGAGGTCGCCAAGATCGCTCTCATCGAGGGCTTCCCCAACACTCTCGCCGAGTGTGTTGACGCTCTCGGCCAGTGCTTGCGCAAGGTCGAGTCGCAGGCCGCCTGGGCTGAGCTCCCCGGGGACGTCGTCGTCAGCGCCCTCCCCGCCACCATCAAGCCCAACAGCTTCGCGGCCTTCGACAAGGAGGAGCCCGAGGAGGAGTCCAAGCTCGTCGACTGGCAGGCCGCCGCCAAGGGTCTCGCTTTCAAGGAGGCCTACGGCACCCAGGCTACTCTGCGTCCCGAGCTGCCCGTCAAGACCTCCACCGTCACCGTCAAGGAGAACCGCCGCCTCACTCCCACCACCTACGACCGTAACATCTTCCACATCGAGTTCGACCTCGGCGACTCGGGCGTCACCTACAACATCGGAGAGGCCCTCGGCATCCACGCCGAGAACGACGAGCGGGAGGTCCGCGAATTCATCGAGTGGTACGGTCTCGACCCCGAGGCCCTGGTCCAAGTCGCCGCCCGCGAGGACCCCGACGCCTTCGAGACCCGCACCGTCTACCAGTCTCTCAAGCAGAACATCGACGTGCTCGGCAAGCCGCCCAAGCGCTTCTACGAGGCCCTCGCCGAGTTCGCCACCGACGAGAAGGAGAAGGAGATCCTCACGGGTCTCGGTGGCCCGGCCGGCGCCGAGGACTTCAAGAAGCGCTCCGAGGTCGACTTCGTCACCTACGTCGACATCCTGCAGGAGTTCCCTTCCGCTCGCCCCTCGTTCCACGACCTCGTCCGCATCATCGCCCCGCTCAAGCGCCGCGAGTACTCCATCGCCTCCGCCCAGGCCGTGACCCCCGACTCCGTCGCCCTCATGATCGTCGTCGTCGACTGGGTCGACCCCAGGGGCCGCATGCGCTTCGGTCACGCCACCCGCTACCTGTCCGCCCTCCCCGTCGGCGCAAAGGTCACCGTCTCCGTCAAGCCCTCGGTCATGAAGCTCCCCTCCTCCCCCAAGGCCCCCCTCATCATGGCCGGTCTCGGCACCGGTCTCGCGCCCTTCCGCGCCTTCATCCAGTACCGCGCCCTGCAGAAGGCCCGCGGCGAGGACATCGGCTCCATCCTGCTGTACCTCGGCTCCCGCCACCAGCGCGAGGAGTACCTGTACGGGGAGGAGTGGGAGGCCTACCTCGACGCCGGCGTCATCACCCACCTCGGCGCCGCCTTCTCTCGCGACCAGCCGCAGAAGATCTACATCCAGGACCGCATGCGCGAGTCCATGCGCGACCTCGTGCAGAGCTACATCCGCGACGAGGGCAGCTTCTACCTCTGCGGCCCCACCTGGCCTGTGCCCGATGTTACCGACGTGCTGATGGAGGCCATCAACACCGAGGCCAGGACGACCGGCAGGAAGGTCAACGCCCGCAACGAGATCGAGAAGCTCAAGGAGGAGGACCGCTACATTCTCGAGGTCTACTGAACGCGCTGTGGATACATGGTTGTGGGGGTTCTGTGTCTGTAAATAAAAGCATCTATGGCTGCGAGCCTTTTGAAAAAGTTTTCTTGGTTCAAACAGCCAAGTTTTTAGGAGTTTAGCATTTCTTACTTTTAACAAGCCGTTTTGACTGTATCGTGAGAAAGGGAAATGCCACGCGAATCTCCTCTCATTTCCAGCAGTCAATCTATACAAAATCAGGGCGCGGACTAGGAATCGTACTTGTTCATAATCTCCCTCAGCCGATCCAGAGGCAGCGCCTCGATTTTCCGGCCACGGAACCCCGTCAACGTCTCGGCACAGCACAGCGCGTTGTAGATGCTCTCCTCCGTCGCGTCGGCCGCCGCCTCCAGCAGCCCGTTGATGGTCGTGTCGTCCACCGCCTCGATCCTCAACGCCGCGGCCCTGAACGGGTCCGCGTCCCCCCGCCCCGCGCCGATCGTCTGCACGGGGATCCTGTTCCCCGTCGAGAAGGCCAGGAAGATGTCGCCCGACGGGTTGTGCCCGTACCCGCCGACCCTCGACAGCCCGACCGTCGCCCTCTTGGCCAGGCGCTGGCACTGCAGGGGCGTCAGCGGCGCGTCCGTCGCGACGACGACGACGATGGACCCGTCCTTCATGTCTTTGTGCCTCGCCACGTCCGCCTGCGCCTCGGCGACCTCCTTCTCCCCCCCCCGCTCCCCCTCCAGGAGGACCCGGCCCACGGGGAACCCGCCGACGCGCAGGTGCGCGGCCTTGCCGTAGTTGGCCTGCACCAGGGCCGCGACCGTGTACTCCTTCGCGCGCCCCTCGGCGTCGAGGCCCCCGACGCGCCGCGAGCTCGAGCCCGTCCCGCCCTTGAAGTGGTGGCAGATCATGCCGGTGCCGCCGCCCGTGTTGCCCTCGGGCACGGGGTCGGCGGTGGCGGCGTCGATGCCGCGGACGACGTCGGACGGCTTGACGGCCAGCTTGGAGATGTCGTTGAGGTAGCCGTCGAACGTCTCGCCGACGACCGGCAGCAGGAACCACTGGACCTCGCCCCCGTCGTCGGAGTGGTGGCGGATGGAGTGCTCGCAGACGCCGCGGTGGGCGTCGCCGACGGAGAAGGAGTTGGTCAGGACGACGGGGCTCGCGAGCAGGCCCGTCTCCTCGATCCAGTGCGACCCCGTCAGCTCGCCGGAGCCGTTGAAGCGGAAGACGCCGGCGTAGCTCGCGTCCCTGAACCAGTCCTCGCGGGGCAGGACGACGGTCACGCCCGTGTTGACGCCGTTCTCCGGGTCCGTGACGCTCTGGACGGAGGCCAGGACGCCGGGGACGTCCGTGATCGAGTTCTTGGGGCCCGGCGGCCAGGTCCCGAGGTGGAGCCTCGGGAGGACTTGGCGGACGCGGGCCCGGGGCGGCGTGGAGTCGGTGGACATTGTGAGGGTGGGTTTGGATGATGAAGTTTTCGAATTGGCGTTGATGCGCGCGCTTTGTCTCACATCTTCAAAATCGGACCCGACCGCGCAATGGCTGGCCTTATATACTGCTCTGCTTGTTCGTCGTCGCGGAAATGGCGAGTTTTGGGACTTGTTGGCGAAGGATTGTGTTAAGCCTCCACTCCAACCAATTGATTCGTACCCGCACGGATGAATCATCATGAACCAACTCCGGTCATTAGCGGGTCGATGCTTGTGGACTTGCCAGATCAGGCAGGTCAGGCAGGGAAGTGCTGCCTTGTACTCGTACTCCGCTTGCGTGGGTTCTCGTGGAACGCGCGTGCGGCTCCACGGCTTACGCTGGCGGAATCTTCCTTGTTCAAGAACTGGTGATATGGCATGATCAAGATTTCGGGAGGTAGTCGTCATTTCCGATCACGACGGTGTTGCTGTTATTGATTTGTTTGGATCATAGATATGCGGTTGCTCTTTGCGATCCCGGGTTTGCCCTCTGCTCGGGATGCTCTGGCTGCTTAGATATGTGGAAGGGAACGAGAAACAATTGGAGTTGGTAGCGGATGACGTTGACTTCGACGATGTCCACCGCGGCTACCGATAAGAAATGAAAACCAAAACGTATCACAGGCAGCAGTGCAGCACTGAAGTTCAAACGCTTAGAACGTGACTACATGGGATTTTTGGCCAAAGACACCGACCGGATAGACCCTTGAGCAATGCCGAGCAAACCATTCATATCCAAGAGAACGTTTCTCATAATTCCTGCCTTCAATCTGTACCACGTCAGAATATGAAGATGCGCAAGGCGTTTACGTGTTCCTGAACAGGAAATACCACAGCAATTAAGAAGCGGACGCAAAGTGGTATAAGTACCTCGGCAAACGGACCCCACACCAGATCGCTCGGCCGGTAAGTGGAGTCGGAATGCGGGGAAGCACCTCCAAAACACCCCGGGGAAGTCGTCCGAAGACAACTAAGGCAAGGTAGGTAGTTTGGGGGAAGCTCTGTGCGGAGGAGGCGCGGGACCGGAATCCCGACATCGCTCCCTTTTCATCCTGCCCTCCAAAAGCTTCCTCTTACCCTACGCCTTGGTTCATCTTACGTCTCACCCGCAGCAGGTCTGTCCCATTTGATCTTGTAAGCCATCTCGTACACACCACATAGACCAGCATCCTCTCATACACGCCCACCATGACGCCCTCACTCCGGGTTCTCCCCAACGTAAGTCCCATGCCCTTCTCTCGAACCTCGTGACGGCCTCACACAGTAACAACCAACCAGGCCGCAAACCGCGCCGTCTCCCTCCTGCGTACAATCCAGGCCCATCCGCCATCATGTCCCTGCCACACCAACCCCCATCATCACCACCACCATCACAGCCCGCCAAACTTCACCCCGCGGCCCCTTCGAACCAGCTCCCGTAGCTTCGCAACACCCGTCGACGGTCCCCAGAAAGAGTACGCCTTCGAAATGGCCGCCTCCTCCATTCGTTTCGGCCCCGGCGCCACCCAGGAGGTAGGCATGGACTTGACCAACCTGGGCGCCAAGCGCGTTGCCGTCGTCACGGATCCCACCGTGGACGGCCTCTTCGCCATGCAACAGGTCCGCGAGGCCCTTGACCGCGAGGGGATCGACTACAAGGTCTACAACAAGACGCGCGTAGAGCCCAAGGACAGCTCCGTTCGCGAAGCCATTGACTGGGCGCGTCCGTTCGCCCCGGACGCGTACCTCGCGGTCGGTGGCGGCTCGGTGATCGACACCGCCAAGCTCATGAACCTGTACTCCTGCTACCCCGACGCCCCGTTCCTCGACTTCGTCAATGCGCCCCTGGGCAACGGACGGCCCGTCGACAAGCCCCTGAAGCCCCTCATCGCCGTCCCCACAACCGCCGGCACCGGCTCCGAGACGACCGGGACGGCCATCTTCGACCTCGTCTCGAAGAAAGCCAAGACGGGCGTCGCCCACAGGAACCTCAAGCCCACGCTCGGCATCTGCGATCCCCTCAACACCCGTACCATGCCCTCCGCCGTCAAGGCCGCATCGGGTCTCGATGTCCTGTGCCACTCTCTCGAATCCTGGACTGCGATCCCCTTCAACGAACGCGTCCCCCGCCCGAGGAACCCCATGCTCCGCCCGGCATACCAGGGCGCGAACCCAATTAGTGATGTGTTTTCGCTACATGCGCTGCGAGCGACGGTCAAGTACCTCCCTCGCGCCGTGAGGGATCCGGACGATCACGAGGCACAGAGCGAGATGCTTCTCGCCGCGACGCTTGCCGGTGTCGGTTTTGGCAACGCCGGAGTTCACCTCTGCCACGGCACGTATCCATGAAAACATCCCTTGGCGGCAAAGTCACTAACAGCAGTCAGGCATGTCGTACCCCATCTCGGGCCAGAACCCAGGGTACCAGCACGCAGGCTACAAGGTGGACTACCCCATCATCCCCCACGGCGTGTCCGTCGCCGTCACAGCCCCGGCCGTCTTCCGCTTCACCGGCGCCTCCAATCCCGAGCGTCATCTCCGGGCCGCCGAGGCTTTCGGCGTCGACGTCTCCCGCGTGCGGAACGAGGATGCTGGTGAGGTGCTCGCCGACGCCTTGACCAGGTTCCTTGCGGATCTCGGCGACCAGCCTGCAGGTATCAAGCAGCTGGGTTTTGGTACGGAGCACCTGGATGACCTTGTCGAGGGCACTATCCCGCAGGCGAGGGTTCTCATGCTGGCGCCTGGTTTGGAGACGGAATTGCAGAAGGAGAGGGAGCAGTTGAGAGGTTTGTTCGAGAATGCGATGACGCATGAATGATGAAGAACTGATGATGGGGATGATAATATGCATTTCACGAAGATAAACTGCACAGCTTGCAAGAGCATATTGCCGTTGTATAATTGAAGCATTTTGGGCGGGCAGCCTTCATATTCGAGAAGTTTGGATGCAGGCAACGATCACGCAGAGATCCGAGGATGAACAAGACGGCGAAGATCACTGACACGATGAACAAACGCAGGCTGTCGTGGTTGAATCGGAGTCGAACCCGCATGGCAGTGACCACGTACCTACGGAAGTACAAGTCCAAGTCTCCACCAACCTCTTGCGCCTCCCACATCTGGTGGAGAAAGTCTCATCCTCGGGTTCCCCTCCGTCCGTTTCATTCCTTCCCCTTAGGTTCCTTGCCCTTGCCGACGACATGATCAAACAGCTCCTGGGGCAAGACTTGCATGATGAGACGTCGCAAGAAGAGCACGTCGTGCATCATGACCTCGTGCTGCCAAGCGACCATGTGCTTCTCCGCGCGCAAGGCCATTTCGAGGACCGCGTCGGCGGCGTCGTAGACCTGGATCAGCGTGAGCTTGAACTGTTGCCGGTTCTGTCTCCAAGCGGCGCTCGCGGTCTCGTCGTCCGCCGGGAGCGACGCTATGTCGAGGGTGATGCCCAGCATCCCGAGGAGGACGAACAGGGCGTTCAGGCCGAGGATGAGGCCCCTTCTGTGAGGAAGTTAGTCTAGGCGAGGGGCGCAAGGGTGAGAAAAGGGGGCGGAAAGACGTACGATGCCTTGCAGACTCGTTTCATAGCTCTCTCGGCCTTCTTTGCCCTTTGTCGGATATCGGAAGGGCCGCTCCCGTCTGGATGCTCTGGCGAAGCAAGCGCCGTGGAATCGGCTGCCATTTTGAATGCGCTTCTTGGTCTCTCGGGGTTTGATGCTCGTGTGAGGTTACCTGGGATGTGGCGCGGGCGAAATGGAAGGAGGAGGAGGATTTCGGGGAGTTCCGAAATCCTTTGACCGTGAAAGCGGATTTGGAGAATTGGGCATCAGAGTGGAAGCATAGAGATGAGTGTTTATTCCAGAGAAGTCGCGAGCAGCTGCCCGTTAAAGCAAGAGCTACCTTGAGTGAACCTCAACCTGGAGGCTTTTGTGTCTACACTACCTTAAATTGACGTTGAGCGATTGGTCAGATCCGTTTGCACCCAAGGTTCCTAGGAGCCACTATGACTGGGTACTTACTTCCCTCCAGTCTGTAGAGGGCATCAAAGTCTCAGTCCGTAATGATGGGATCACACACACAGCCTGGTAGTTGTCGTCGTCGTCGTTTCCTCGTTGCTGGCGTCCTTCACCAGATAATACCGACGGTGCAGTGATAATATTTCCCTGCTATGCAGCTACTTTGCCATAATGTTTGATAGCATCAGAATGATATGAGTTCATGTTGTTTGGGGAGTTACCTGCACAAATCAAGTCATATTGAGGCTTACAAGCCCTGAAATGTGTAATTCGTGTACTTTTTCTTCATCAGTGAGTCCAGATGCAAGACCTGATTTTCTTTTCTCCCCTGCCACCCTCGCTTGTATCTCTGTCGACACAAACCTGGTCAATCTTCTCATCTTTTGCCCGATAGTCATCGTCAACATATTCGAACGGACGGATGATGTTGAAGCAAGGCGACGATCTTTCAGCCAGAGGTCAGGGGTAACCGTGTAGACATACAGTGTGTCAACCACTAAACCCACTGCGAAAACACCCCTCCCCCACGCAACTTGGGAAGTCTTTGCCCCTCGATTCAGGGCGGTGAGTCAGGGCAATTGCCTTTGACTCAATGCCTGCGCTACTAATTACCCCGCCGCAGCCAATGCAAGTCGCTGCCCCTCGTTAATTATTTTGACCGGTAAAACTTCGATCGCGAGACGCCAGAGGACTTTTTTTTTTGTGAGTCAGAAATCCCACGGGTGACTCCAGCGATCCAAGAGCACCCCAATATCATCTAGGAGACATCCCCGGAATTGATTTCAGACTAACAAGAGGCTTTCTTGTTTGCAGCCAAATCCCCCGCAATCGCAATCATGGCCGACTCCAGCGCCCCCGAACCCCCCACCGAGCAGGTTAAGGACCTCAAGGTCGAGGAGCAGGCCGCCAAGCTTCTGCTCGACGATGTCACCGGCGAGATGATATCCAAGACGGAGCTCAAGAAGCGCAAGAAGGCCCGCGAAAGGGAGGCTGAGAAGGCCAAGAAGGCCGCCGCCGCCCCTCCCAAGCCCGCCGCCAAGAAGGGCAACGCTGAGGCCGACGAGAAGAACTTGGACCCCAGCCAATACTTTGAGAACCGATCTCGCACCATCAACAAGTGTGTCTATGTTGCGGCGTCTTGATTGAGGGAAATACACGGACTGATCGGACGGAACAGGCTGCGCGAGACCAAGGTCCCCAACCCCTACCCCCACAAGTTCCACAGTAAGACATCCGGATAGTGGCAGTTACTACGGACGATTCTGACATGAACACAGCCGACTATGACCTGCGCAAGTTCGTTGGTGACTTCGGACATCTCAAGTCCGGCGAGCACGACAAGTCCAGAGTTCTCCGTGTCGGTGCCCGTATCTACAACAAGCGCGCCTCCGGCAACAAGCTCTTCTTCTACGATGTCCGCGCCGAGGGCGTCAAGGTCCAGGTTATGGCTCAGGCCCAGGAAACTGCCGAGGGCAGCCCGTCATTCGAGGACCAACACCTTCACCTCCGCAGAGGCAAGCATAGCATTTACAACTTGGGGAGCGTTTTAGACTGACAGCGCGCAGGTGATATTGTCGGTATCATTGGTTACCCCGGAAGGTACGTGTCGCGTGACCCTCGCAATCCAAAGCGCATGCCTAACAACTACGCGCAGGACGGCGCCCAAGTCCAAGATCGAGAAGGGCGAGGAGGGCGAGCTCTCCATCTTCGCGACCGAGTTCATTCTCCTCACTCCTTGCTTGCACACTCTCCCCGACGAGTACTACGGCTTCAAGGACCACGAGGAGCGCCACCGCAAGCGCTACCTCGATCTCATCATGAACGAGAAGAGCCGTCAGGTCCTCATTGCCAGATCCAAGATCGTCACCTACATCAGACGCTTCTTCGACGACAGGGTTGGTCACTTACCGAGTCGCAGCCCACCAACTCATGCTAACACTCATCCTAGGACTTCATCGAAGTCGAGACCCCCATGATGGGCCCCATCGCCGGCGGCGCCACCGCCAAACCCTTCGTCACACACCACAACGACCTCGACATGCAGATGTTCATGAGAATAGCTCCCGAGCTCTACCTCAAGGAGCTCGTCGTCGGTGGTCTCCACCGCGTCTACGAACTCGGCCGTCAGTTCCGCAACGAGGGCATCGACCTCACCCACAACCCCGAATTCACCACTTGCGAGTTCTACCAGGCCTTCGCCGACGTCTACGACCTCATGAACATCACCGAGGAGCTCGTCTCCGGCCTCGTCAAGCACGTCACCGGCGGCTACAAGACCCAGTTCCACACCCAGCACGGCGAGGTCTACGAGGTCAACTGGGAGCGCCCCTGGAAGCGCTTCGAGATGATCCCCGAGCTCGAGAAGGCCACCGGCGAGAAGTTCCCCCCCGCCGACCAGCTGCACACCGCCGAGACCAACGAGTTCCTCCAGAAGGTCCTCAAGAAGATGAAGCTCGAGTGCTCGCCGCCCCTGACCAACGCTCGAATGATCGACAAGCTGGTCGGCGAGTACATCGAGGAGCAGTGCGTCAACCCCTGCTTCATCTTTGGCCACCCGCAGGTCATGTCGCCGCTTGCCAAGTACCACAGGGACATCCCCGGTCTCTGCGAGCGCTTCGAGGCCTTTGTGTGCAAGAAGGAGATCGCCAACGCCTACACCGAGTTGAACGACCCCTTCGACCAGAGGCTCCGCTTCGAGGAGCAGGCGCGCCAGAAGGACCAGGGTGACGACGAGGCGCAGCTCATTGACGAGAACTTCTGCATGTCTCTCGAGTACGGTCTGCCTCCCACCGGAGGATGGGTGAGTTCCGCTGCGTACCGTGTGCTGCGATCGACGAGCTGACACTTGCGCACAGGGTATGGGTATCGACAGAATGGTCATGTTCTTGACAGACCAGTACAGCATTCGCGAGGTCCTTGCTTTCCCTTTCATGAAGGAGGAGAAGCAGGCGGAGAAGAAGGCCTCCGCCGCGGAGGTCGTGGGCGTCAAGCCCGTCCCCGAGGAGGGTATTCGTAAGTCTCCCAGTCCCGCGCGCTGTTGGTCATCCTAGCTGACTGGACCTCCCACCAGCCCACAAATAGATGATGGCTAAGACGAATTGGATTGGCATGTCAAGAGACGAATCGGCCTGTTTTTTGATTGTCTACTCGAGATGACACATAAAAGTGCCACTTAAAAAGATATCCGGCAGACATTCCATAGTCTAGAGTTGAGCTTCTATCCGCGAAACAAAATGAAAAAGAAGGGGGGAGGTTGCGAAGACCAAACCTCAAAGGGCGGCCGATATTCCGTCCCGATGCGTATTGCTACAGAGTGTTATACATATCTACTTTTGTTTTTCATGTGCCATAATGCAAGTCGCTGCCATAATGCAGTAAAATCAAAGTAACCAATCATGCCATGGGAAATATCTCGTTGGAAAAAAAAACAGCCTCTAAGGCTTGGCGTTCATCGCCTTGACCCGCTTCTGAATCATCGCCAGGGTGGACCTGGGGACGCGGACGCGGTGACCGAGGACCAGAGCACCCGTGAGCAGGGCCAGGGCGCCGGCCTGGTGCGCGGCGGCCAGGTGCGTGGGGACGATGTAGATCAGGGTGCTGATGCCCAGGGCGGCCTGCAGGAGGACGAGGTGGACGGTTCCCAGGATGCCCTTCCTCACGTCCTTGGGCAGGGCGGCGGCGACGCGGCCGGTGCGGGAGTAGGCGAAGAGGGACAGGACGGCGGTCAGGGTGGTCATGGCGAGGACGCGGTGGTCGAGCTGGACGGTGCTGGGGTTCTCGAGCATGTTGCGCCACCAGAGGTCGGAACCGTCCTCCTGGCGGGAGTAGAACTTGTCCCACAGCTCCTTGGCGGGCGGGGTGAGGCCCAGGCCCATGTAGGGGAACTCGTTGTAGATCAGGCCGGCGTCGAGGCCGGCGACCAGGGCGCCGGACAGGGCGGTGGTGAAGACGAGGGCGATCAGGGCGAGGGACAGGCGGCGGAAGGTCCCGATGGCCGGGTCCTGCAGCGCGGCGAGGGCCTTCGAGGCGGCGACGGGGTCGGCGAGGAGGCGGCGGGTGCGGAGGATGGAGAGCGCCGAGACGAGCATCCAGCTGTAGCAGACGAAGGCCGTGGCCAGGTGGGCCGTCAGACGGTACTGGGAGACGCGGGGGTGGGAGCCCGGGGCGAAGAGGTCGTCCTTGAGGCCCGACTTGACCATCCACCAGCCGATGACGCCCTGGAAGCCGATGAGGCACGAGATGCCGCAGAGGTTGAGGGCCATCTTGGGGGTGACGCGGCGGCGGGCGATGAAGTAGAGCGTGGGCAGGACGAAGGACATTCCGATGAGGCGGCCCCAGACGCGGTGGGACCACTCCATGAAGTAGATCTTCTTGAACTCGTCCATGGTCATGTGCGGGTTGAGGAGCTTGAATTCGGGGGAGGCGCGGTACTTTTCGAACTCGGATTCCCAGTCTTCATCGTTGCGCGGGGGGAGGGAGCCGGTTACGGGACGCCATTCGGTGATGCTCAAGCTGTGGGGAGTTTGTGGTGTAAGTCTATATCACGTATATTTCGCGACGATCCGGGTAAGAAAAGAGGACGGGACAGCATTTACCCAGATTCAGTCAACCTCGTGAGGCCGCCCCAGACGACGATACCAAAGACGCTGACGGCGGAACCGAGGAGCCAGTATGCGACGGACTTGGAATTCGTCTCGGGCCAGGCGCTCTTCTTCGCTTTTTCCTTGGCCGCCTCGGCGGCTTGCTGAGCGATCGAGGAGGAGGTCTTGTCGCTAGCGACGACGTTGCTTTCGAAGTCGAGCGGCGCCTTGGTCTGGTTGAAGCGCCTGATCTGGCCCGTCTGTTGCTGGCATCGCACGATGTCGAGGATGCGGGAGGACGAGGAGCGCCATTGCGGCTGCTGGCGCTGGCATTGTCGGCATACGAAGAGCGAGGGCGAGGCGCGGACGGCCAGCCTTCGCAGTCCCGGTGCGAACGACGCCATCTTTGCGGGAGTGGTCCGGTTGTTGTGCTGCGGCACGCGGGAGAGAGGGAGACGGTTTTCGTGACGAGCTTGCGGAACAAATTTGGAGGACGGGAAATAGAGCGGCGGCTTAGTGGTTCGATGCCGCTCGAGTGCCACACTTGGAAGCTCCGGGACCCGACCCCTCGGCTGGGGGTGGGACCACTTTTTGGTTCCCCGCGACCCTTGGCGGTCATGGTGTGTCTGCTCCACTGTAAATTTCTTGTTCACCGCTTTTCACCCGCCACGGCAGAATTGAGAAAAAAGTTCCCATCCTAGCGTAGCGGTCTGTGTGTGCGCATGTTTTGGGTGGAACAAGGCACGCCGTCTGAAAAAATAAAAAATAAAAAGAGCTGCGATAGCACACGACCAAACCAAATCCCAGGAAACCTCAAACGTCGTCGGAACCACACCATGCCCGGAAGACAATCCCACGGGCGCTCGCTGCTGGCCCCCAAGCCGTCAGCGAAGAAGACCTTCCGCAAATCAAAGGCAAAGGCCCAGGCCAACGCTCTCGACGCCTTCACGATCGCCTCGGAACAGTACCCCGCCAAACAGAAGCGCAACCCGAGATTCCGCGAGATCGAGGGCGAGGCCGAGACCGGGAAGAAGCACAGGCGCGATGAGGACGACGACGACGACGAGGGCGACGGGGACGAAGGCGAGGACGACGACGACGACGAGCAGCCCAGGCGGAAGAAGGCGAAGCCGTCCTCGGCCGGGCGGGACGGCGGCGATTCCGACGAGTACGGCAGCGACAGCGAGGGCAACGAGTGGCACTACGGCGTCAACGACGACGAGGACTCAGAGCTGGACAGCGACGAGGCGTTCGGGGACAGCGACGAGGAGGATTTCCAGGGTTACTCTTTCCGAGGTAGCAAAGCTGCCAAGAACGAGGTTCGTGTGGCTGAAGAAAAGAAAAAAAAAGTAGGTCGAGCGTGGGACGACGCCACTGACATGTGCTTGCAGGAAGAGGACTCGGGAGAGGAAGACGACGACGAATCTCTAGGCGAAGACGCGATCGATCTGGCGCAAGCCCTGGACGAGTACGAGTCCGACGAGTCCATGCAAGATCAAGGTTCCGGCTCCGAGGGTTCCGACTCCGACTCGGAAGCAGACAGCCCGCCTTCCTCGGACTCGGAAGACGAGGAAGACGAAGGGGAAGCGGACCCCTCCAAGCTCGGCGCCCTGCAGAAGTTCATCACGACGTACGGCGGCGAAGACGACGAGTCCGCGGCGGCGCCGACCAAGCAGAAGCAGAAGATCAGCTTCAAAGACCTCGGCCTCTCGGGCGTCACGGACGCGCAGATGCGCAAGTCGGTCAAGCTCATGGCCAGGGAGGAAAAGGAGACCAGGCCGGGGGCCGGCAAGAAGCTCGACGTGCCGCTGGCGCGCCGCCAGCAGGACAAGCTCGCGCGGGCGGCGGCGTACGACAAGGCCAACGAGACGCTGGGCCGGTGGCAGGACACGGTCAAGCACAACCGGCGCGCGGAGCACCTCGTGTTCCCGCTCCCGCAGAACGCGGCGGACGAGGGGCTGGACAACCGCGAGCTGCAGGCCATCACGACCAAGCACGCCGCCGCCAGCGGGAACGAGCTCGAGCAGACCATCATGTCCATCATGCAGGCGAGCGGCCTGGCGATGAACAAGGAAGAGGAGACCAGGCTGAGGAAAGCGAAGGAGGAGGAGGAGGAGGGGCTGTCGAAGGAGGCGCTCAAGGAACTCGTCAACCAGCGCCGCAGAGAGCGGGAGCTCAACTCGCGCGAGGCCAAGAGGGCGGCGAGGATCAAGAAGATCAAGAGCAAGGCGTACCACCGCGTCCACCGCAGAGAGAAGGAGAGGGACGAGATGAAGCTGCACGAGGCCATGGCCGAGAACGGCGAGATCGATTCCGAGGCGGAGCGCGAGGCCGCGGACCGCGCCAGGGCGCTCGAGCGCGTCGGCGCCAAGCACAGAGACTCCAAGTGGGCGAAGCTGGGCTCGTCCAACAAGCGCGCCGTTTGGGACGAAGAGTACCGCGCCGGGCTGCACGACATGGCTCGCCGCGAGGAGGAGCTCCGTCAGCGCAAGGAGGGCCGCGCCGGGAACTCGGACTCCGACTCCGAAGAGGAGGAGGATTCCTCGGAGGACGACGGCGAGGGCGGCGGCGACGAGGAGGGTCACGAGAAGCGCAAGCTGCTCAAGCAGCTCGACCGCGTCGAGAACGACGAGGACGACGGTCCCGCCTCGAAGCTGATGCAGATGAAGTTCATGCAAAAGGCCGAGGCACGGCAGAAACAGGCCAACGACGAGCTCATCGCGCAGATCCGCCGGGACATCGCGTCCGATGCGGGAGAGAGTGAGGAGGAGGAGGAGGTGACGGAGGTGGGCCGCAAGAAGTTCGGCAGCGCCGCGAAGCCTGCCATCTCTGCGCCCGCGCTGTCTAAGAAGAAGAGCAAGAAAGCGGCAGCCGACGACAACGACGACGACGTGCCTGACAACAGCGCCGTGAACGCAGGACACTCCATCACCGCCGAGGCCCCCCGGACGACGGGCTCCGCGTGGTCATCCGGCCCGCGCAAGAAGTCCAAGGCGAAGTCCAGCGCGCCCGTCGCCGATCTGGACAACTCACGAGCCATGACCGCCGCGCCGGCTCCCAAGCCCAAGTCTCGGTCCAAGGGCAACAAGACCGGCGCAGCCGGAGAAGAAGCGGAAGAAGAAGAGGAGGAGGACGTGGACTCGGACGGAGGCGCCGACGTCCACCTGCCGCTCGCGATCCGCGACGTCGCACAGATGGACAAGGCGTTCGCCGGCGACGACGTCGTCGTCGACTTCGCGCGGGAGAAGGCCGAGGTCGAGGAAGAGGACGGCGACAAGGTCGTCGACAACACGCTGCCCGGATGGGGCGGCTGGGTCGGCGAGGGCGTGAGCAGGCGGGAGAAGAACAGGCAACAGGGGCGTTTCGTGACCAAGGTCGAGGGCGTGAAGAAGGCGAACCGGAAGGACGCCAAGCTGGACAAGGTCATCATCAGCGAGAAGCGCGTCAAGAAGGCGAGTTGCCGTTACGGTTATTTTCTTCGAGGCGCCGGATTTGCTAACCGTTCACAGAACGACAAGTACCTGGCTTCGCAGCTCCCTCATCCCTTCGAGTCCAAGGCGCAGTACGAGCGTTCGCTGCGTCTGCCTCTGGGCCCGGAGTGGGTGACGAAGGAGTCGTTCCAGGACGCGATCAAGCCGCGTATCCTCAAGAAACAGGGCATTATTGCGCCCATGTCGAGGCCGACGTTGTAGAGTGCTGCGTGATGGGAGACGGACTGATGAGAGGGTATGGACTGGGTATTCCGCGATGTAAACAGCATCGTAGGAGATGGGACACAAAAAAGCATTGCTGCATGTTGAATACATCATCTGTTTTCTTTACGTATACATACAGACACAGACACCTATTTTTATCTGGCGCCATCAGTTGGCAGCCTTGAAAGAGGCCCAAAAGTTTTACTTCTAACCCGATGTCTCATGGGCATTGCGATCAAGAAAGGCGTTTACGGAACTTGCGAACCAACTTTTTTCTTCTTCGAGCCTGTGACTAACACCAGTTTCTCCGTTGCTCGAAATAACCCGGAATACCGACCCCGTTGAAACCGCCCCTGAGAATATAGTACAGTTCTTTCAAGACACACTAAGGAAATATGCACACTAGGGAGCTTGTTGTCCCAACGATTGTGGATCAAAAGGAGGCCTCCTCATCTCTGAGAGGGTCTCTTTTCGAATGATGCTTCTGTATCGGAAGCCATGTGAGCGACAAGCCATATTGGGGTATAATAGGGGTCCTTGGCTTGGCTCATGGCATTCTCAAGCGCACATTGCGCCGAAATTGGATCTCAACGTATGAAAATGCTACTCCAAATTCAACCCGTGACCGAGGAGAAGGCCTTATCAAGGGCGTCGCTAGGGCTGACGTAGAAAGCCAAGGCGATAATAATGTAGAGGCCGAGCAACATGGCTCCCTCCAGGTAGTTGGACTTGCCGTCTTGCACAGTGTACGTAACGACCAGCACAGAGAAGGCAAAAGCGACAGTCTCAAAAGTCTCGAAGCGGAGAGTCATGGGAAGATTCATGATCCATCCGAGGACAACAAGGAACGGGGTGACGAGAAGAGCGATCTGAATGCTGGAGCCGATAGCGACGCCCATGGCCAGATCCATCTTGTTGCGGATAGCAACCACGACAGCCGTAACATGCTCTGCAGCATTGCCGACGATAGGAATCAGAATCAAACCAATGAAGTTCTTGCTGATGTGTGCGCTTTCGACGAGAGGGTCGATGCTTCCGACGAGGTACTCGGCGCAGATAGCAACCAAAACGGTGGTGACGATGAGAACGACGGCAGCGGCAATGGGCCCCATGATAGCCTCCTCGGGTTCCTCCTCATGGTGGAGCTGAATCTCGGCGTCGAAGAGGTTGGGGTGGGTGCGCAACTGGAACCACAGGTACATGACGTACAGCAGCAAAAGGATGATGGCAGTGCCACGAGAAAGCACCAAAATGCTCTGGTCCTTCTCACCGGTGTCTGCCTTGGAGAGCACTGAGTAGAGCTGCACAGGTGTTAGTCATGGAGCGGGGTACATATGCACACCAATGGAAGCTTACCGTAGCAGGGATGACCAGCGATGCCGATGACAGGGTCATCAGCGAGCAGGTTGTCTGCGCCGTCGCAGAAGCGAAGCTCTGTTCCATGCCATGGCCCGTAACTCTGTCGCGCATATTGACAATGCCGCCAAAGAAGAAGCACATACCCATAACCAGAAGCAAGTTGGACAGAATCGAACCCAACATGGACGACTGAACGACCTGGATCTGGCCATCCTTCAAGGCGACAATGCTGACAATGAGTTCGACGGCATTACCAAAGGTGGCGTTGAGCAATCCTCCAAGTGCCTCTCCCAGCTTCATTGAGATCTGTTCAGTCGCAAACGACAAGACGGCAGCGAGCGGAATGATGGCGAAGAAGTTGATGGTGAATACCGCAGTAGGGTTCCAGTCGGCCTGGCCAGCAACGATGCCGATGGGCACCATGACAAGAAGGAAGTTGACATAGTCTGTGAAGTAAAAATAATATTAGCTACCCGACACATGAGGTTGCGACCGATCATGATATGCGACTTACTGCTGAGTAGGGTGACCTTCGTGATATGCCAGGCATGTGAAGAGTACCTCACGGCGACATTGCTGCTGTCGGTCCCAGGAGTGTGCCTCGCGTCGAAAAGGAACTTGAGAGTCTTGTTGCCATGCGCCTGGTCGTCAATAAGACCGTGGCCGTTGGCGTTGAGGTCGTGGTGACCAGAGTGGTTGCCGTTAAGAAGAGGCGACTCCTCGTCTACGACGCCATCTCGGCCATTGGGCTTGTTGGTACTGCCCCAAGAGCGAACCTGTTCGCGAAAATGTCTGTTGGCTGAATTATCGGACATGGCGCCGTCATATTAGTCGAAGCCCAGACCACCAAAAGAACAACAATATCTGCCGTCGAGGGTATCGAAAGCAGTGGAATGCAAATAATGGGGTGAGGCAGCGGAATAGTGAGAAGCAAAATTAGAAGAAAGCAAGGGAATGACGGATCCGCGGGATAAGGCGACCAGATAGATGTGCGCCAGTTCCGTTGGGAATGGGTGGGAGGAAGAAGAGAAAGAGCCAGTGACGAGAGGTTGCGATGTGTTGTGGCTTGGAGGGAAAGGAAATGTCAAGTGCACTCGATGGTGTGGAAGAATTGCGCCCAAGACTGGACTGCCAAGACAAGGCAGTGTGCAGAAGAGTTCAGGGAGGTGCAGCTTATTGATAGGGTCCAGGGTAGTGGGAGAACGGGGCTGCCAGGACCGGCGGTGATGGACAGGGTTACGGGTTGGAAAGAAAGGAAAGAGGGAAAAAAAAAACGAAAAGTGGGAAAAGTCAAGTCAAGGCGACTGACCGCCAAGGTAGAAAGAGGCAGAAAATAGGCTTGCGGTAACTCATGTATGGGTGCAGAAAATAGGGTACACGTCGGAAAATCAAGCCTCCTTGACATAAAGACATGAAAAGGTCTGGGAGAGCAGCGGAACGCCAAAATTACTTACAAACCATGATGTATTACAATACAAGCAAGCTATCGTGGACGGCCAGCTGAGGTAATGAGGGTTGGTCGTGACGACGGACCGGAAGAGGTAGATTCCTGGGAAGGAGGCCCTGCACCTGTGTGCCGCCCGACAGCAAGTGAGTGGGGTAAAGGACGGTCGGTCAAGTTGAGCGTGATCCAATGGAGGGTGTGCAGAAAGGAGCACGTTGGGCCGCCAAGTCGCAAGGTACTGAGGGATGTGGTCTCAGAGAGGTGAATGGTGGCGGTCCAAGTGGGTGGCAGGATGACCTCCGAGATCGATGCAGAGCAGCAGTAACAGCAGCAGCAGCAGCAGCGGCGGCAGCGGTAGTGGCAGCGACTTTTGCCGCGAGTGCGTCGTGATCGAGTCGAGCGTCTTGGTGTTGTCCCGTGGCCAGGCCGTTTCGAGGAATGGTGTGCGAGCGCAAGGCCAATTTGCAGCCTCTGCGTAGATCAAAGAGGTGAATCGAGTAAAAGATGTCGAGATAATGGAGAAGCAGTGTTCCAGTTGCGATTCCAATTGTTCCAGTTCTCCCAATCTTCAGGCGACGGGCAAATTGCAACTCCAAAATGGGAGAGCGGTTGGGCAAGACTGATGATGGTAGACGCAGGAATAAAAAGAACACAGCCCCCTTTTTCTTGTCAGGCCAATATGGGGAACGTGGGACGGGATGCGGTCAAAGGTAGGACGAAACAGCATACTTCAGTACGAGGTAGCTCAGTAATCTTTGGTGTGGTGTGTGGTGTGGAAATGTGCCGTTCGTGAGCTTTCAGTGTACATGACGGAAGAAAGTATGTGGATGTGGACATCAGACGCTGGTACTGACTGGTACGGGGTCGGGGTCACTTTCAGGGAGGCAGCCCATAGCCCATCCCATGCATGCTGCAGCAGTGCAGCTGGATGCGGGCACTTCCACTGTCCGTCCCCACACCTGCACAAGTGAACCGAACCTCCCTCCCTTCCGCATCCCTCGACGCACCTGGGTTTGGGTTCTGCGGTTGGGTACGCAGCTCTCTGTACTCCGTACCGAGGTGCGTGCCTTGATGCGTATGGTTTATGGAGACTTGGCGCTCCATGACCGCATTGGATCTTGCTCACTGCAGCTAGAGCAACTCTCGAAAAGCTTCGTAGTCACCGTGCTTGGAAAAGTATCTGGTATCTCCTCCAAACGTCATACACACCGAACTAGCCAGTAACAAACAGGTTTCAGCAAGGGGTGAGGTCGGCGGCACCCAATGGGAGATGACTGATAATGCCAAGCGTGGCTGTGTTGTCTGGTGTTGCTCGTCAATCTTCTCCGCTGTTTCCTTGCGACGCTGCGACTTGCTACGTACTGAGGTACCTTACCCGACCCCCTCCAAGCATGCGCGCCCAACCTTCCTTACCTTCTGTATCTCGGTTCGAGCGTCTCCTCCCCCATTTCCGCTGGGGCAAAGAAAAGAAAAAGGGAAAGGGAGCTTTGTTTGAGGGATGGAGGAATGGAGGAATGATGGAATGGTGGAATGGTGGAAACAATTCAAGTTGCGACAGGTACATGCTTGGTAGTGGCACTTTGCCGCCGACCTAAGGTACCTACCTACCTTAGGTAAGGTTCCTTGAGATTGTGGGGCGAGAGTGCTTCTTCCCCTGACGCCGGCCGGCCGATAAACGAGTACATAGTACGTACGTCTTACGGAGTACGTTTTCTTGCTTTTTTCTCTGTTTATTCCGTCATCGTCGGTCCGTCCTCAGGACCCTATTTCACCGAAGACGTACCTAATCAACCATCAACCATCGACATCTATCCAGAAAAAAAAGGTACCATCCGTTTGCATACACGGTACGATACGACGCGACCTTTTGAAGCCAATTTCACATACCCGCCACCATTACCGCAGCAACGTGACATTGGCAAACCCTTGGAGTCAAAAAATGCGCAAGTTCAGGCTTGGCCTGACAGTCCCTTTCCACATTTTCTCGTCTCGGCACGAAGCCGTCCCACTGCCAGGAAATCGTCCTGACCTTCGGCTCATGGGACCGGACGATTTGCGACAAACAGCTCGAGCTCCCCGAAAAGAAACGAAAATTACCAAGTAGCACTCTCCAGCTATTGCCGCTCCACTTGCAGCTCCCCGAATTGGCTGACCTCTTCAACCTCAAACAGGGACAGCTCCTGGTCCCGTCCGAAGTTTAACTCTGGTGCGAGTCTACAACTGAGGAATACGCTACAACGACAGCGATACGTGTCTTATCTCCCCCAAATTACACTCCTAACTAGTACCGACAGTCCTCCCAACACTAAAACAAGCTCCAGGCTGTCCTCCCTGCCAATGCTGCTTTCGGTTGCCCTGCGAAACGCCCTGCCTTGGCTTGCTAGGTAGGGCCTGGTTCCACCAATGTCCACTCGGGTCTGCTTGCCCCTGCACCGATCTACGGACCCCCTAGTTGTTTGACCCCGACAGCATCACAGAAAGACGGCTCACCGAAGGCCGGCTCTGGACTCCTGTCGCCTTATCGATAAAGGCTCCTGCTGCCTTTCCACCTCACCAAGCAACTCAAACTCTGAAAATCTAGCCACGCTCTTGGCTCACCTCGACCGCAGTTTATTCTTGGCTCTTCGCCCCAAAGTGTCATGACAAGAAAATGCACAAGCCTGTCCCCAGTACTCATGATACTCGTCGTACTATGTACGCTGGCAATTTTGCACAGCCACCACCGTTCCCAGTCGACCCTCTACCCCCCTACTTCCACAAACTGACCTCCGGCCACGTCCACGCTTTTGCCTGCGCATGTCCAGTGGCACGTACGGAATACTGCACGTGGCTTTCAGCATCTGCCAATTCTCTTGTTGCCCAAGCGGAAGCGGCAACAAGAATAGCTGGAAAATGGGGCTCTGTACGACATCCAGTGGCCATCAAGGGTGTGCGCTCCTGTGGCAAGTTGGTGAAGCCACACTGGTGTAAGCGAAGGCCTCACTCTCGATTTTCGATTTTGGTGAGATGAGTGCAACTGGTTTGTTGTCGCAATTCACGATGCTGCCCCTCGTGCCCCGAATGATGGCACCGTTGTCAGGCGCACGACCTCTTCGTCTCATGTTGAGACCATCACCAGCATGTCATCTCGAATGCCCCGTCGGCCTAAATCGCAAAGGCCTGAGAGGCATCCGACCTGAGCCAATAGTGCCGTCTTCCGAACTAAACCACACCACCCCGTCGCCCAAACAGCACTGTGGAAGTTTTCAGGAGTCGCCGCCCCTGCGCTGTTCGTCAGTGCATCCTATCGAAATCGCTTCAGAGGGCTGCAGAGCCTCATTCCTATCGTCCCCAGACTTTGCCCTGCAAGTCAGACGTTCAGCGGTGCTTGTCAGGAGTCTCACAGCTGGACATGCTCCTGCGTTAACAGCGAACCTGGTCTATATCTCAGCAGGAGATGAGTCGAAAAAGCAACCGCAAAGGCACGTTTTGACAGATAACAGATCGTTGCTGGCCAACGGACCCCGGATTCCGGCAGTCGCTGCCATGGAAGTCCGCTCTGCAGATATACAGTACTAACAAACGGTGCGCATGGACGAAAGCGTACCGTGTTCGCTTTTCCGGACGACAAAAGTGGCATAATCCTCCACCAAATCACCACCCCTATCGAGCCCCTAAGTAGATCTTGCACATCGATCTCTCAGGATTTGGAAGCCTTGGTCCAGCAAGGCATGACGGGAACGCCAGAATCCTTCCCAGCCAGCCTGCTTGTCAACAGCAGTTGCAATAAGCATTGTGGCAAAAAAGCTTGGCCTTTTCGGCCCCCAAACAAATCAGCTGGGGGAGGTTTACCGGGGGCCTTGTGTCACGTGGATGGTTGACTGTCGACAGAGCCCTCTCTCCCCCTCCCTCCACCCCGGGGACTTCCCCCCTCTGCTGAGGGGTGTGTGCAGATGCAAACGGACCTTGAATGCTCACCCCCCCGGGAGCTACCCTACAGCTAAGGAACGGCCGGCCTAAGCTATCCAGCCATTTGGGACTCGAATCTGGGACGCGAGCGAGACGGCAGGGCCTTGTACGCTGGGAGGAACCAACGTCCTGGAACCCTCGAGAGACTCACGGTCCCTTTTCGCTACCGGCTTCACATATTCGCATGCTGATATGTATGTTCAGGTGACTCGAGTTGTCCGTCCCATACAGAGTTGGAAGTTTCAAATTCGGCAGCGAAAGTCGTCTAGTTTTTTTTTTTTTTTCCTTGATAAAATACGGGTAGGTGAGTGAGAACCGGTCGAGAACGGGTTCTTGGCTCCGGCAAAGGCAAAACGAGTTCCGGCTTGGCCTCGCGAGTTGCTGCCACATGATGCTCGCCCACCTAGGACCTATGCCAACAGCTGACGATGATGATGCCGGTAAAGTGCTTGGACCTGTGTGCGGTGAGATGGAATGATCAAATCGAGTGGAAGCTGCCTCAACTCGGATCCGATCCCGATCCGTGGGTCCCGTGTTTTGACACCCCCCCCCCCCGGGGGACCAAACAGAAGTGTCTGCGCATCTGATGCTTCTGGCGCGAGAGAACCTGGGTACACGTAGTGAGTCCATGAAAAAAGCAAACGATGCTGGGCAATATGAAATGGTCACTCGATAGTCACACTGCGTATAATCACCGAGGGGAAGAATTTGTCAAATGCAAGGGACCAAAGCCTAAAGTCGAATTCTTGAATCATAAAGATGCTGTCTAAGCGTGTTCGTATCTCTGTTCTCTCCATCATGTTTGTCGTTTGGTCTCAATCAGATTCGTCAGTAGGAAATTGCTCTTTCCGCTTCGCAACTGTGTTCAATCATCCTAGTCGTGGAGGACTATAACTCTGTGTCGTCATCTTCATGCTTGTCGTTACTCATGCGAGGAGGAAATGAATGTGGCCGCCATCCCCGTTGTCGTTTCTCGTCGCGGGTCGTTACCTGCATCCTGGGTATCCCAATATCTTATGGTGGGCTTAAATGCCGCCCATGGCTATCACGCAGAGTCAGCCTTCGTTTACAGGGTGATGGTGCCGAACACAACTTACCAGCGGCATATGTCAAATACCACGTCAAGCTGGCACCTCCATCAATCCAGCCAGGGTCAAAGTTGGGGCTGTTGAAAAAGTCGAACGCGGTCCTGCTATCGATCGTGGCCAGATTTCCATACAGAATACCCCTCCAGCCACCCGCGATCCTGTCGACGCGGCCGTTGCTAAAGTACACATCCCACTCTTCCCTAACAAAGTCCGGGGTGCGGACGAATGGCGAAGGCGCGAGGAGAGGTATCATGTGGATGCCCTGGATGAACTCGATATTAGCGCCGAAGAAGGTCGTATGGTCGACTTTGTTCTCGAATAAGATGCCGGCCACCTTGTTTCCGATAAACTGGGACGGCTGGACGGCGTTGTCGCTCTTGTAGAGATAGTATGCCTGGAGGGCGCGAGCGATGATGGTGAGCTGGAGGTTGCCGCGCATCGCCATCTTGGAGTCTCCCGAGGCCTCTCCCCACATCTTGACGGCGTATGCGGCCATCATGTCCTCAGAACTAGATTCTTGGTTCTTCGTAAGTGTCAGCGACGGCAAATCGAGGGATGAGTCTCCGCCCTACCTTGCCATCAAACGAAGCATACAGTCCATGCGCCCAGCTGTGCCCATGATACCAGTCGAACGAACGCCAAGTCGGGAAATAAGTGTCCTTAGTACTCGGGTTGGCGTAATCGCGCACCAAGGCGTTAACATAGTCCTTATTCTCCTGCATCCAGGAAGGATCCAGGTGAGCAATGGCAGCAGCCGCAAGGACGTGGTAGCCGTAGTGGAAGTGGTGGTCATTGTAGTTGGTGTTGCCAAAATCAGCACCATTATCGCCCGTGACATAGGTCGCCGATGACACGACACCACCCCAGGCGCCTACGATATTAGTTGGTATTCGTTTTTTTTTTTTTTCTAATACCGGAAATTGAGGACTTACTCTCATATAGTAAGGGAAACTTCTGCTTGTTCTGAGCAAACCTTGAGAAAGCTTCCTTGAGCCGAGTGAGAGCTGACTGGGCTAGTCCGGTGTCACCGACGATATCGTTGATCGCAACGATCAGAATGGCGAATTTGGCGAGTGCCTGTAACACTTTAGGAGAGCACGGGCGATGAAGACGATAAGATCTCACCTTTCCACTGAAGTACACTGAATCAAGATCGGATTGGGCACTCATGTCCTGAGACACTTCCTGCGTTGCAATCCCACGGATGATGGTTTTCGCTTGTTCCGAAATCGTCGTGAGAGGACCTCGATCAGGGCTCCATGGGGCAAAGTTCATGCTGATGGGGAGATTCGACTCTACCATCGTCCATTGGTCAGCCAAGATGAGGGTAGCAGCTCCCTTCGCGGGTGTCTGCAACTTGACCTGCTGGACGGCGGCGCGGGTCGTGGCATCGAACGAGGCAATGTGATGAGGCAGCGCGTACATTGCCAGCTTGCCGTCCTGGTGTCCCTCTTTTGCGAACTTGAATCCATACGTGCCGGAATTGCCGTTCACGGATCCGGATAGCTCAACCGTTGTCGGAAAGACGCCGGCGGCCTGGTCAAACACGGCCTCGCCATTGCCAGGATCCTTGGCAATCTGGATCGTTCCATAGAAGGGCTTGGTGGATCGGGCGATTCCGTTGTTTACCACCTGCAGATCTAACTGCTCTCCAGTGGTAGCGTATGCGTATACCCGCCAGATCTTTCCGTCTTCGAGTTGGAAAGTATACTTGGCAACTCCGGTCTTGGGGTCCTGAGTGGCGCGGGTGACGGTCCGAAAGAATACTCCTGTTCGAATCACAGGAGTCGCACCCGCGTACTGAGCCGTGATAAAGGGCATTCCTTGCACCAAGGGGAACGAAATGGCAGGCACAGCTCCGGCGCTCGGTTTCAAGTGAATCCTTGCTGAGAAGGCGGTGACGCTGTCAACTCCGACAGCAGTATCCGAACCAAGCTCCTGAGCACTGATAACCATAGATTGAATACCTACCGGGTTAATATAGTATGCAGCTGCTCCGGAGTTCTTGGGCGGACCAAACACTATCTGGTCGGCATCGATGTGAGAGATGGTCATGCCAAAGCTGGCGGCGGCTCCCTTTCCCGCGCCCCATGCTATGCCATAAGGATAGGTATATGTTGGAGCCGTCTGGTCACCGAGAAAGAAATTGGCATAGAACTTATTGGTCTGCAGCGGCGTGCTTGAAGTGATGCCCTTCCGCGGAACAGGGTGATCACTCCGAGCCTGGATGGACGAAGGAGGCGCTGCTGTGTCGATGGGATCTGCGAAAAGATCTCCAGAAGCCATTGGAGCAGACGGAAGTGGTTGAGCCGTAGATGCGCCTGAAGTTGGTTCGATCAAGCTCGTTGGAGACGGGATAGGATCCGACATAAGAGGGCAAGTCGTGACTATGCCGTTGGTGTCAAGGTTACTGTGTACGTCTCCCGTTGTCTGAGGTGCCTGGCCAGTCAAAGCTGGTAGTGTCACTACGCTGCCTCTAGATTGTCCGCCAGTGACTACTGGGGGACTACTATTGCCGGCGACAGATGCTGAAGTCTGGGCTACTTGGGGGACTCGAACGGTGACGGTCGCGTTAGTCGTTTCGGTCAGGCAGGTTGTATCGCGTGTGTCGAGTAGCCGAGGCTGGATACTGAGATCTCCGAGGCCTCTCGGTTCTCGGTCGGCAAGATGAAGGCGTACGTGTTGATTGTGGAAAAGGGCGAGGGCATTCTCGCCAAGCAAAACCTGCATAACAGTTAGCCCAACGATCCATGTCGTGAATTTGGTGCCCCCCATTGCGGTGAGACTGGGGTATTATCGTGTTTGTAGGCTATGTGTGTGATATGAAGCCAGACTGCGGCTCTTTGGGACGGTGTAAGTCACGATTTTGGGAGGAACGGTCTTCGGCCGGGGCTCAAGCTCGTCGGAGGGGCGTCATCTTCAAGTATTTGGCTCATGGGGAGAGTCATCGGATCAACAACGAGAGCCAAAGACGAAACGGCAGCTTCATGCCAGCGTGCTGAAGATGGAGGTCGAGAGTCGGCCAGTTGGAAGCGTTACCGCGCAACATGACGGCGAAGGAATCTAAAGATCTCAGAAACAATAGGCAAGTCTTACCCTCGAGGAATGTTGACCGGTTTGCCCGGGAACTCAAACTGGTCTAGTAACGAGAAGAGGCGTGTTGAGCGGATAGAGTACTGCTTTAGGAGGCGAGGGATCGTGATGGGACAGGACGGGCAAGGGTTGGTGATGATCGTGTCTTGGTGAAGATAGAGTCCGTATCCAAAAGCGATGACCCGGAGACGCTGTAGGGCTGGCAGGTATGGAATTCGTAGAATTTAGAATAGCAAAAGACAAAATGAGAAGCTGAACTCCCAGTATCGAAAACAGCAACGCGAAACTTGCGACTACTTAACAGTATCGATGTCGTTGCTGCAACATCATCAGATCTGAAGGGAAGGAAGTTTTGGCACACGACCAAGGTTAATGCCGCAAGAACGACCGACCCTGTTTGGCTGACGCATGCTTGCCCTTGGGCGTGGGTACCTTTCGGCAGCGACCATGCCGGTCTGAGATGCTAACCAAGGAGGAGAAAAAAAAATCCCATCGTGAAAAATAGGTGTGCGATTGACTGAGCAACGGGTCACTTGGCCTCGAAGCAATGGCATGTAAGTAAGATCGAAAGCCGCTAGCATGCCGAATGTATCCTGAGAACACCGGCCCTTCTTGGGCCAATTGTCCGAACTTTTTGGGGCCATGACGTAAGGATAGTGACCATTGCAGACACAGGCCACAGAGAAAGGGTAGCATTTACAACCGCAAGCTTTTTGTTACGAGGTTGAAATTGAGAGTAAAACTGGTCAGACGAACGTGTATGTGGATGCAGGTTCATGATGCTGACATGTTGGTGTGACCAGGTGCCGAGCCGAGCCTGTAGGATGGACACCCTTACCGCAGCTCAATTCTTGGCGGTCAAGCTTTAGGACTGAAGGCTGGCTGCCTATTACCCAATACTGCTATCGTCGTCGTCACTACAGCTGTCATTCTGTTGCAGGTATTCATGGGGAAACATGCCAGAGTGCGTATAATGTGACTGTCGAGAACAAGAACTATGCAACCCTCTCGGTACCTACCGTTCCGCAAGGAACCCAACAAACCCTGGGGGGCGGTAACTCGAAAGCGTCAATCTCCAGATCATAGGCCTAGGGCGCTATACTTGCCCCTGACGCTCTCGTCCAGAACGTGCCGTAACAAAGCAGAAGTGCCAGATCCTCCTCTGCGCTCTTGAGTCTTGTCGCTCTTCCTCGACCGCTGAGCGCGGTAGCGACCGACTTCGACCTCGGAAAGCTCCTGGCCCCGCCTCTCTTCCTCGTCGATCTGCGTCTTCTTCTCCTCGCGCTTCTTCTCTTTCCTCCGCCTTCGTTCTTCGTCGCCCTCGTTTTCTCGCTCCTCCTCCCTTTTGCATCTCCGGATTTGCCTCTCCGTCAGGATCCACGGCTCTGAGAGGACGTCGTTCATGAACTGCGTGCGTCGCTCCCACAGCGCCACCTCGTGCTCGGTGCATCTCAGCACCTTGACCTTTTCGATCTTGATTTGCTTCTCGTCGCGAAATGTCGTAAGCCCGCCTTTGACGTCGAGCACGGAGCCGACGTCGACGCCCACGCAGTCGGCGGGGGGCTGCGGCTGCGGCCTGATGCCGTTCCAGGGATCACTGACGGGCGGGGCGCCGGCGGGATGAGGCACCTTCAGAGGGACGGTGCATTCGATGCAGGCTCCGCTACTGTCATCAACCGTGTAGATGCGCCGGCCCGGATAGTCGTCTACGGCCACGACGACGCCGACGATGCGGACCCATTTGATGGGCAGGTTCTTGTAGAAGTAGAAGCCCTGGACTGGAGAAGATGGGACGTCAGCGGGAGCCTGCGGCGGGACGTTGCGGGCATAGACGCACCCTCAAAGTCTGGAACGGATCTCAGGGCGTGAATGTCGCTTGCGTGCATGAGGCACCATGTGTTGGAAGTCGGCGAAAGCTTGAGGCAGTATCGCGGGTAGAGGCTTGTGGGTGCGTCGCTCGCCATGGCACGATCGGCTTGAGTGAGTTCGATTGTGTCTTTGAGGGCGTGACCATCATTCCATCGGGAGTGCCGAGGATTCGACACAGCGCCGCGCGTGTCGTGATGCGTGTTGTCGCGACGAATACGCGCATTACGCCTGTAAAGTTAAAGTTTACGGCGTGGTTGACCTGAGGATCACATGTCTTGCTGGAGCGCAAAGGTACCCCGCAGTGGCATCAGGGCAGTGCTTTTAGTGGGGGTGCGCATGTTTCCTGTACCGTATTTTCTGTGTAGTGTGTGATAGTACTGAAGTACTGGTACCAGGGGGAACCTGTCAGATAACGCGTCTATGTATTGTGTAACTCTAGCTATGGAAGGTGGTGAAGTGTCAGACCCAACTTGTGGAACAATAATATGTAGAACTTTTTAGAACTAGAAGTATATATATATGTAGCCACCCTCAGATCTTTGCCCCTAATAGTCCAATACCCTTTTCCTTTACTTCTTTAATATCCCTATTCTCTATAACTAGTCTCTAATAATAATTTATTCCTTTAATATTTTAAGGAAATTAATATATTTATTCTTAAATAATTAATTAATTTTAACTATACCTTTGGGTATATCCAGTACTATTTTCTTAATCTCTTTTTTAAGATTAATAATAATATTAGCCACACCCTATAGGAGGTACTTCTAATATTTAATAAAATAGTATATCTCTAAGTAGAGTTAATATTAAGGGTCTTACTAAATTAGATTTTAAGAAATAAAGGGGACTACTTAGAAGTAGTATTTTTAATTAAGTATATAATACTTAAGTAATTAGTCTATTTTATAGGGCTTTTATTAAAATATTTTAATAATTTAATATAATAAAAGATACTTATAATTTTATTATTATACTTAAATAAAGTACTTTAAACTTTTATAACTTTAAATTACTTATTAAGATTCTTAGTATCTATAGCTTCCTATAAGTCTTCTAATTTAAGGTTTTTATTAAGATTATCATAGTAGTTAGTAACTACTACTAAGTTTTTATTACTCATTCAGCGTGGCAACGACCACTTTTTTTCGGACATAAAGGTTACTAAGAAGTGTCAGACCCACATCGCCATATTGAGGTATGCATGAGCCGGATGGATGTTTTAGGCTATTGATTTACGCCCAAATATGGGATATTTGCATTGGCTCCATGCCACCTCCTTCTTCCTTATGCATGCGCATTTTCGGCACTCAGTTCGTTACATCAATACATCAACACTCATACCATGATCGCTGGCCATACTGTTGCTCAACATGAAGGAGGCCCAGCCTACCCACGTGACGTAGCAATCCTTGGGGATGAACATCCCTCCACGCTCAGCAGCATAGCCAACCTGGCATCGACATGCTCAAACCAAGGGCGGTGGAAGGAGGCGGAAGACCAGGAATGCAGGTGATGGAGATTAGTTTGAGGGTGCTTCGGTTTGATAACCCCAACACTAGGTCTTCTCTTTCGAATCTTGCTGATTGGCAAAGAACCCGAACGGAGACTGGAAGTGTGACTGTAGTGAAGAAGCGGTCCATCTTCAAGGTTCCAATGCGGTGACAGCGGATCAGATTCATGCACGATTTGTGTAGACGAGGAGAGCATAGCTAGATATCGACAGACCCAAACAGTTACGTTCATACCACGGGAAACTCCCGAATTAGCTGCTCAGCCAACTAATCCAGTCATACGACTATATCCAGCAGTTTCACGATAATCATCGTGGGATGGAAGAAGAGATGACGGGAACGAAGGAGAGCACAACCTTTTGGTTGCCTTGGCCCTCAGAACGGATTAACCAGGGCGGTCATCAGTCAGTTTTGGCCCTGTTAGGGACCCCTTCCTGCATACCTTCACCATTACCAAAGAATTAACTAAAATTCAAGCAACAGCCAATTCGTTTTCTACTGTAGCCGTATCGAACAGTATGTGCAATAGAACCGCAGAAACCAGGTCGAAACGGCAGACGGGTTGGGCTATGAGGAGAAAAGGACGTAAGCTCAGAAACGTTCTCGTAATCAAAACTATGTTTTCTCACGAGCGGTCAGGCCAAAGACTGAATCCGAAGAGGATCCATCGACCTACCGGGTACGGAAGCCGAGTTCGCGCCGCCGGACCGGACCCCAGTTTCGGCCTCCGGGGACCACTTCGGCCCGCTCCACACACCGGCGGTAATGGACTTGCCTCATGGCCGCTACCTAGCAGCCTCTAGGTGTCCCGAGGTGCCTGATTAGATGAGATATCTGTTCGGCCCTCTGAATCAAGGACCGGCTAGGACCCAACAGACACAAAGAATGTACTACTTATCGCGCATCGAGTGGTCTTCAGCAAGTAGCCACAGCCTTGTACTAACGACTTCCGAGGCTGCCTCAAGGCCCCCTCCAGGTCCCGCGGCGTCGCCGCCACGACGATCGACGTCGGCATGCTGCAGTCGGTCGGCCACGTGTCCTGGAGGCGCTCGCCCGGGAGCTGCGGCGCATGTTCGGCTCGGCCGACGTCGACGTGTCGAGAGACCTCGCGGCCCACGGCGTCGACTCGCTGGTGGCCGTGGAGATCCGGAACTGGTTCGCGGCGCAGACGGGCGTTGGCCTGTCGGTTCTGGACCTCATCCAGGCGCCCTCGCTGACGGACCTCGCCGGGTGTGTCGCCGGGAGAATCGGGGGCGAGCAGGAGCGTGTGACGTGACCGTGATTCGGGGTGGCAGGTGACTATTGTATCATGCCTCTTCGCTTCTTCTCCTTCTTCTTCCTTTTCTCCTTCTTCTTCCTTTTCTCCTTCTTCTCATCTTGTTTTCTCTTCACCTGTTCGATAGTAAATGTACACGCCCACTGCATCTTCAATGTCCCCAGCCACTCCAGCTACAATTACAACTTGTCATAATATCAAAACGCGAATAAGTTAATGCTCCTTAATATTCAATGTGCTAGCTAATGCGACCACCCCCACCACTACCACCACTACAACTACTACTGCATGTAGCTAGCTACGTGAACCTCATCATCACTTAGGCTTTGGTGGCCAGGGCCCAGTACAACTGCCCCTTGGCGTCCACCGGCTCTACATACGACAGCTCGTCGGCGAGTTTCCACGCAAAGTCCTTGCAGCCGGCCTGTTCGAAAAGCGACCTCTGCTCCGCCTCGGTGAAGCCCTCGGGCTTCCCGACCGTGTGCCGCGCCGCATGCGCCGCCAGCCTCTCCCCGACGACGGCTCCCTTGCCGTCCTCGCGCAGCTCCTCCCGGTACGCCCGCTGCGCCGCCGTGCTGCCGTCCAGCGGCGCCCAGTCCACGATCAGGATCTTGCCCCGGCCCTGAGCCGCGACGCGAGCTCCCTCACCGCGGCGGCCGCGTCCTCGACGTGGTGCAGGGCCATGCTCATGGCCACCATGTCGAAGCCGCCGAGGGCCCCCTCGGGCAGCGGCGGCTCGGTGGCCCGCGACGCGCCGGTGACGAAGTCGCCGCGGACGCCCGTCATCTCCGCGTCGGACAGGCCGAGGCCGGCGGCCCTGGCGCGGTACTTGTCGAGCATGGCGGCCGAGACGTCGACGCCGACGACGGAGGCGTGCAGCGGCTTGAGGGCCTTGGAGAGGAGGCCGTCGCCGCAGGCGTAGTCCAGCATGCGTCGTCCCTCGCCGCCCCGGGCGTCGGCGTCCAGGCCGGCCCAGGAGGGGAAGTCGGGCGACTCGAGGAAGTCGACAATCTGTTTCTGCAGGTCGGCGATCCACCGAGGCCACTCGCCTGGCGCGAATTTGCTGCCGAGTGGACATGATGAGCGACCGACTTGAATCACACGGGAGGGGCGGGAGGGCAGCAACGTACTCAAAGTGTTTGGCATTCTTCTCGCCAAAAGTCTCTTGAGATTCGGAAGCCGCTGAGTCTCCCATGATCGCCGGCAGGTTTGGTGACGCAAGGTGAATGGGATCTATGTGGCGTTTACCAGAGCTGATTTATAATCTATAAGCTTAATGAATAAAATTCCAAAATACCTTAGAATAAGGTATAATCAGGACTGACGACGCAAAAGACTAGGAAGAGTCGCCTATATATATATATATAACGACGGCACACCTACACTTCGGAGAGAGATACAAAGACATGGGCGGGCGACTTTGATGCGCGGGTTTCTTGCCAAGCAGATACGTACAAACGCGCGCGACTCTGTTAACATCAACAACTTGGATTTCTAAGCATCTGTGGCCCAACGGACCGGTGGTCTCGGCCTCCGAGTCTGCCAACACTCAATCTTACTGGATGAGGTGCTCCATCCGGCCACCCCTGGCGTCCTATTCGGCCAGCATCTGACGGCTTTCAGTTAGAGAGTAGTGAGAACTACCGCTTAACCCTTGATTGGTGATGTATGTATATTTCTTTTCTTTTGTCTTCTTGCTTGGTGGGTATTTGGAGGCTCCCAAAGTCGATCCGAAAAAACGGCCCAGTCAGTTCCCGGTGTATAACAGAGTGCCTAAGGGTTAGTATATTGGCTTTATTTCCTACTTAGTAGTCTATTATATATTTCTCAGTGATCAATAGAACGTGAGCTAAACTACCTCATCTACTATGGGAACTATTTCATAAGACAGTTGAAATTATAGCCGAATAGCAAACCAGGGGTGGCCGGATAGAGTCGATGCTTTGACCGAACCTCTCCAGAATATCATATCCCGCGGGCTCCCCCCCCTAATTCCAGCCTCTCCTCGACGGCTCGACGCGATGCTGCGACTGGCTGCTATTTGCTCAGAGTGCCCCTATAATCAGGCCCGAAGAAGCTCCAAGGAACGACATACTGCGGGTTGCTCTCGGTCGGGACGCGCTGGAGGGGGTAGTTGAAGACGGGGGTGACCACGGCCAAGGCCAGGAAGGTCCACACGAAGCCGAAGACCTTCTCCGCGAGCCTCAAATCATCAGCGCCGAGGCCCGCCTTTGTCTTGAGCCTGCGCCACGTCCACTGAAAGGCGTCCTCGGCCATGATCGTCGGGACGAAGAGGGTGAAGCAGGCCAGCGCGCCCCGACAGCCGCCAGGACGTCATGCCGGAGCACCAGTCCAGCAGGATGTGGAAGTGGCCGGACAGCATGAAGACGATGAGCATGGTCAGATACGACTGCGGCAGAGACGGCCCCAGGCCCAGCAGCTTCCGCGTGATGAAGGTGGCGGTGCCCTGGAGCGGAGCCCGGAGGCACTGGTGCCAAAAGACGCTGGGCGCGGTGAGTGTTGGTTAGCGGAAGAGAAATGGAGATGGAGATATGGAGGGAGAGAGAGAGAGAGAGAGAGAACTCACTTGAAGTAGCGGCGCAGCGAGTAGCACTGGCTGCGCGGGCCGTACATGGGCGGCCACTGACTGACGGGGGAGATGCCCAGGCCAACCCAGATGATAGAGAAGATGTGATACTACATGTCCAGCATTATCTGGCCGAAAAGGTACCACGATATGAGCGTGCTGACGGCGCGGCCCGTTAGATTCGCGCCGGTGACTGGGTGCGGGTTGAGCGGCAGCCAGAGCCACTCCTTGCCCAGCGCCCACGCCTCGGCCGCCTCGGGCGGCTGCGGCTGGCTAACGACAAAGTCCATAAACAGGTACTCGAAAGCGATCCAAGCCACCTGCTGGAGCAGAAACGACGTCTTGGTGGGCACGACGCCGACGCCGACGCCGCCGGAAAACTTGGGCATGCTGCGGATCTCGTGGGCGGTGCCGACGCCGCGGAAGCTGAAGAGCATGCCGGTGGTGAAGACGACCCTGCTCCGGAGGCCGGGGTCGGCCGGATACTGCCCCTCCCACCTGGCCATTTCGCGCCGGACGTATGCGTCGTCGATGGGGTGCAGGCAGAGCATGTTGACGCAGTGGAAGACGTTGACGTAGCCGCACACGGCAAAGCCGAGATACAGCATGGCTTGCAGCGAAAAGGCCGACGCCGTGCGCACGCAGACGACGGCGAGGGCCAGGAGCGCCGGAAGGGCCCCGGCCCTGATGAGCACGGCGTCCTTGGGCGTGGTGCAGATGAGCAGCGCCGAGATGGCCGACTGTGCGGCCATGGCCAGGGGAGCTCGCACGTCCCAGGTCATGAGGGACTGGGGGGAATGGAATGTCTGTACCATGGTGAGGCAGAAGGGCGGGATCGCGTCCGGTGTACGAATGCGAAGAGTAGGTGTCCCGAGATGGGTCGAGTGGCATGGGGTCTCTCTGCTTGTGGACAAGAGGCGTTTTATCCGACACCACATGTCCACATGCACCCCATCGATCGTGGTCCTTGTCCGGAGGGAGATGTGGGAAACAGGCTCCAAGGGACAGGGAGGAGATGCTTCCGACATCAGTCCGGCCCGGCATGTCAGGCTTCTCCGCAGGAGACCGGGCGCCGTGGCTTCGCTCCGGTCCGGTCCGTACCCACCTTACCTGGCCTCCGACAACTTCAGCAAACCTCCTGCTGCGGACTGTCCCTGCCATCCGGCACCACCTCGATGCCTCACTGCTTCCGGTCAGTGGCAGAGACACAGACACATCTACTCCCGACCTTCCCCCCTCTGCTTGGCTTCAGCGGCCACACGTATAACAGATTGTTTGCGACTAATCTCTCCAGTCTCCACGCTCGTCATGTTGCTCTTCTTGGCCGGACTGCTCTACTTGCTTGCAGCTACTGTCTGCATTCTCGGTCTCGTGGCTCTGGCCGAGCTCTTGATCCCTGGCTACAGCCCGAAAGTTCTCCGCGTAGCCTTGTCAAGAGTGTCGAACGTGAGTTGCCGAGCCCTGCCACGTTCGAGCTTCACTTGGGCCTGACGCCTGACATGCAAAGACCATCCTCGTGTACAGGTTCCCCGTCCAGACCCCCGACGGGCTCGCATCCATCCCGTCCTGTGCCTACCAGTGGCCCAATGGTCAAGGAGACGATGGCAAATTCCTGTCCGGCGTTGAGAACTCGGCGCGCTGGCAAGCCAAGCACGGGAGCGTCTATCGGATATGGTCTGGCATGAAGTCCGAGATGTGAGTCCCCCGCCAGCCTCAATCGTTTGTCCCGTCGCCCATGACTCGATAACGTTGCTGCAAACACTCACTCGGTGCCATCGTCGCAGCGTCTTGACCGAGCCAGGCCAGCTCCCGGCGGTTTTCAGGGACTCGGACAAGCACACCAAGGCGCCTGCCAACAACTCGGGCGCATATATGGACCGTCTCCTCGGGCAGTGCGTCGGCCTCATCAGCGGCCGAGACTGGCGGCGGGTCCGGGGCGCGGTGGAGGGGCCGTTTGGGTTCCACGCGGCCTCGTCGCCGGCGGCGTCGGCGAGCATCGAGCGGCTCGTGGAGCGGCACTTTGAAGAGCTGTCGTCGCAGACCGAGCGCGTCCGGAACGGCATCCTACACCCGGCCGAGGATTTGAAGATGCTTCCCTTCTGGGTCGTCTGCGAGGCCCTGTACGGCCGCCTCCCGGACAACCTCGTCGGCGAGCTCAAGAGCATGGCGCCGCTGCGGGAGGGTCTGTTCCGCCACGTCGTCCGAGGCGGCCTGGCCCGGTTCCGGTGGGCCTCCTGGCTGCCCACGGCCGCCAATGCCGAGATGGAAGAGTTTCAGCGCCGGTGGAGGGCCTTCAACGAGTCGGCATACGCGTTCGCCAAGGGCCAGGACGGCAAGGTGCCCGTCGTGGACATGTACGAGAGGATGCAGACGGGTCGCGTCACCTACGAGCAACTGCTCCAGACCCTGGACGAGTCTCTGTACGCCAACCTGGACGTCACCGCGGGTGCTCTTTCGTGGAACCTGGTCTTTCTGGCCGCCAACCCGGACGCCCAGGCGCGGCTCCTGGCCGAGCTACAGAGTGCCGACACGTCGCCGGAGTCGAGGGAGGCCTACCTCGGCAGCGACGCCACCTACCTGCACGCCTGCGTGCTCGAGTCCGGCAGGCTCAAGCCGCTCGCCGCCTTCAGCGTCCCGCAGGCCGCTCCCTCGCCCCGCGTCGTCGGAGGCTACGCCGTGCCGGCGGGCACCAGCTTCGTCGTCGACGCGTACGCCATCAACGTCCGCAGCGAGACGTGGGCTCCGGACAGGACCGCGTACCGCCCGGAGCGGTTCCTCGGCAAGGGCGGCTCGGAGCTGCGCTACAAGTTCTGGCGGTTCGGGTTCGGCCCTCGCCAGTGCATGGGCAAGTATTTGGCCGACGCGACCATCCGGAGAACCCTGGCGCACGTCGTTCTCGGCTATGAGCTCGGATGGGTGGACAAGGAGGACTGGAGCCGGGCGAGGGACACGTGGATCACGCATCCCGATTTCTGTATACGCTGCGTGAAGAGGGCAGACCTTTGAGCGCGCGTCTCGGGTCAGGTTGACCGTTGTTCTCGGGCCATTTGTCGTATCCTCGACCGGACGGACATGGAAAGCCGTGGCGGGAGCTGGGGGATGGACAGACAGACTGACTGGTTACCTGAAGGTCGCGTGTGTCTCGGCGAGATATTTATTCTACATGAGAAGTGTGTGCAAAAGAGAACGGGTCTCCGGAGTCTACTTGCCGTGGATCCTGACCTGACCGTACCGTCCATGTTTTTCCAACATACCCTTTCGTCCTCTAGTCCAGACGGCACCTTCGCATAGCCTCGTGGGCATTCATTACCCAACATAGATTAATGGCCTCCTCGTCTTAAGCTGTGGAGGGAGAAGCGATCGGTAAAAACGGTGATGTGAACGATGCCTATGGAAGGTATGAAGGTGGGAGAACTAACTAGAGGCCCAGTGGGCCGTGGGCCGTGGAGGCTGGAAGACCCAAGGAGCCGCCAGCTGGCGAGGTGGGTATGTCAACCGTGAGCAGCTGGGAAGGCCCGGCTCCGATACAACCCGAGGGCCGCCTCGGAGGCAACAAGTCGGCTGGGGGTCCGAGCGGCCGGCCGTGCGGCAACCCGGTCCGCTCCGCTCAAGACACCGACGTGGGTCCTCTCGGAATCGGCCTGTTCGGCGTGGATCCATCGGTGCGCTACGGGCCACACGGTAGTGATGACAAAATCAACAACGTTTGCCCAGGATTTAGAATTGAAAATGTTCACCTTGCCGTTCGAACGCGGAAAGCAACGCGGCCCTTTTTTTCTTCATTTCTTGAAAAGAAAGCATCAACTACCTACCTAGACAACCATCCGGAACGAGCACGTGTTGGACATGACCGAGCAGCTGGATCTCAGGGGCAAGATCGCCTTGGTGACGGGCGGCAAGTGAGCAGACAGACTTCCAGTCACAATATTGGCGGGGGGCATTCGAGACTGCTAACGGGACGATTTTCTCCAAGCACCGGGATCGGTCTCGCGACCGTGAGGAGTCTGGCGTCGAGGGGCGCCAAGGTCTACATGGCGTGTCGATCCGGGGCGAGGTCGCGAGCGGCCATCGAAAGGCTCCACGAGGAGAACCCGGGACTGTCGGCGGACCAGGTCCTCTGGCTGCCTCTGGACTTGGGCGATCCGGGATCCGTCGCGAGGCTCACCATGGCTGTGTGGTAGGTTCTTCCGAGAGCCCTTGGACGGCCGCACCCGACGCGGGACGGCTGACGCGACGCAGCCATGTCGGACACTTTGCCTTGACTCTGGGGCTGCTACCTCTCCTCAGCAAGGCCACGGTTGGACTGGGTCCTCTGGAAGGCATCTAGTGACTGGGTCGTAGTATGTTGCTGTCGGACCCCACGTACGCTACGTGTAGAAATCAACCAGAATGGAATCTTGCTCCGGTGTGCGTATGAGGACCGCCGAGGTCACTTCAAGTGAATTGTTGGCTGTCCGAGTACATGTACATACACAACTCGAACTCACCGGACTGACACCCCGGTCTCTTCAACGTATGCGTCCGGTCCGGTCTCTCGCCGTTCTTGAACCGAACGGCCCGATCCGGGGATCGTCATCACTGGCCGAGAGCCATGACGCCTCCGAAAAAAGTGTCACGGTTCAGAATAGACAGGTCTTATATTGGAGCCCCTGTCTCGACAAAATACGAGATGCGCTCTACTGAATTCATCACTGGTGCCACTGCTTTCACACACACACACACACACCGTCGACCTAACCGGCCGCCATGTCCGACTCCAAGAAAAGCTTCTCCTACAACGTGTCCTACACCATTTCAGCCAACCAAGATGGTGACGAGGCCGAAAAGCTGACCTTGTCGGAGCTGTGGCAAGGGGTCCGACGCGGCGCGCGGTACCCGGGGGACTTTGGGCCCTTTGTCCGCAGCTGCGAGGTCACGTCCGGCAACAGTGCCAAGTTCGTGAGGGAGATTGACATTGGCGACGGCGCGGTCCACATCAACGACGGCACCAAGATTGTGCAGGACGTCGTCGTGCAGAAGAATCTACTCGTAGGCCCGAAGACCACACACATCACAACCCCCCTTCCACCGCCCCTTTTCGTATGCTCACGTATCGACAGGTCTCGGCCGCCACACGCGACACGGGCGCCAGGACGACCATGGTCTGCTCGTATGGCGTCGGTGCCAGCGATGAAGACGACGACATGCGGCCGCACTTGACGTTCTACTACGAGCTCCTGATGGGAGACAAGGCCCCCGAGCCGGGCAGCGTGGAGGCGAGGGATATCGTGACCAACTACAGGGGTTTGGCCAAGAACATGGTCGCCGAATCCGTCAAGACCATCCGGGGCTGGAAGCTGGAGGGCAAGCTGGCCCGTTGGGCAGAGGAGGAGGAGAACGGGGTGTGGTAGCGGCGCGGGCCTTGCTTTCTCTACACGCCCACCTTATAGTCCGAGAATAAGACCATATGCATGGTCTGCGGACTACCAAGCCCTACGCAACATGTAGCGGTTTGCAGCACTACTTGGTTTCCCAACGACGCACCTTCGGGCTAGGCAGAGCTCAGATCTAGTACCTTCATAATGTGTCTAAGTAGTCGGACTTGGGCGGGGGTGCATAACTAGTGAAGCAGCAGCAAACTTGCGGAGGGTAAAATCAGAAACGGCACATAGTATCAAGAGCAGTGTTAATAGCCAAGACTACTTACAAGCAAGCCATTGAGCGGTCACTTAAAACTACGTCATTGAGCATAGGTAGGTACCATTGATGCCATTTGATAATAAACGTCTATTATGTCTGCCACACCTCGGAAGTGCCCTTGGGCCTGGCAAAACCCGACCCCGAGTAAAGGTAGGCTACTCTTGTTCATCGAACGTCGTTGTGACTCCACCATGGGAGTGGCCGGCGCGCTTGTCTTCGTCGCTGACAGCCAGCGTCTGCTCGTCGTTGAGCTCGGGATTGCGGATGACTGCGGCGAAGGCAACGGCCGGGAGGCAGAGGCCGAGGCCAACGGCGCAGAGAATCCTCTGGACATACTGGTAGCTCTCGACAATGGCAGACCTGGTCGGTGTGCCGACGGGGAACTGCGCGGCCATGACGAAAGGGCTGGCAAAGACCTGCATGGCCACCGAAGAAGGAGGCGCCGAGACCGAGCAGGACCTGGCCCGCGACGACGCCGGCCTTGTCGTCGGTGCCGTGGCCGCCGCGGTAGCGGACGAGGAGGCCAAAGGCCACGGTGAAGACGACAAGGCCGAAGAGGATGAAGGGCTGGAGCCGCCGGACACGGTAGACGGCCAGACCGACGAGCGGACCGCAGACGAAGGACATGAAGCTATGGACGGTGCTGATGCGTGTGGCCTCCTTGACGGAAAAGTCAAAGGCGACGACCAGGACGGTGTACAGAAAGCCGCGCTGCATAGCCACGGCAAAGCCAGTCGGCCTTGAGCACGGGAGCGCCGTTCTTGCGGGCGCTGCGCTCGCCCAGCTTGAACACGGCGACGAAGGGGACGAGGCAGGCGACGTAGACGATGGGCCACATGCCGATCCCCCACCGCCACGACGAGTGCGACAGCATCGAGGCGGAGATGTCCCCCGAGAGCCAGATGGCGAAGACGACGCGCAGCGTGTTGGAGGTGGCCAGCAGCGAGTGCGCCCGGAAGGAGGCCGTCGCGTAGGCCTGGTAGACGCCCGTGAGGGTCGAGGCCAGCCCGTACGCGAAGCCGACGAGGAAGACGGACGCGAAGATGGCCACGCGGAACCACCGGGAGAGATGGCTGGACATGGCCGACATCTTTGCGACGCCGATGGGCAGGTTGCCCGGATCCGTTGTCTCCACGTCCCGGACCGCGGCCCGGGGGTGGCCGAGCCCAGGGCTCGACTTATCGTTCAACTCCATGCCCGAGGCTGTGGTCGTCATTGTTTTCCCACTCGTGGAAGCAACGATAGGTATTCCGCAGCATGCGCCGTTCTTATTCGTCGTCTTCTTCTTCCTCCAAGTCTTATTGTTGTGTCGTCGTCGTTGTCATCTCGGAAATAGGAGTGGATGTCGATGTGAGGTTCAAGGAGAGGACAGAGGACCGAGAGAGAGTGCGAGGGTGTCGATTCGAGCCGCCGATTCACCCTGCAGCAGCGCCTGTCCTCCGGGAAGTGCGCGTAATATGCAGGAGAGATGGCAGGTAGTATTGCCAATGGATGCGAGCCGACAGACACGGAGACAACATAGGTACCGAAGGGGTCTTTCTTTTCTACGCAGCTGCAGCGAGCATGATTGAGCAGTTTTGCAGGGCCTCTTCCGGCCCAACAAGTGTAGTCGATGGTCCGGCCAGAACCTGATAGTCCCATGCCAAGCGGACGAGGCGGCAGCAGGGTCCAAAGGGGGGGGGGGGGGGGGGTTATCGTGCCTCGGAGGCCAATAGACACACGGCTGAGAGCAGCGGACCGATGATGGAGAGCAACGGGCCTTCTCGTCGGCGACGCGCCGGGCGACCTGGCCGTCGACGTATCTCCTAAACTTCACGATGCTCGACATGACCTTGACGAACAGTAGGGGCGCCAGGCCCCCATTGCTCGATCCGCGGCACCGTGCCCAGGATGACCTGCCCGTGCTGGAACGCGTCAATGACGTCGAGGATGAAGTGGTCCTCGTCGCTGGTCAGCATGTCGTACTCGTGGTCGAAGACCAGCTTGCCCATGACGTCGTAGGTTAGGTCAGGTAGGAGAACCATCGCGACACGTCCTTGTCCTCGCCGTCGAAGCTGCCGGCGTCCTGGAGCCGGCGGCACAGCATTGCCCGACCTTGTCCGCCAGGACGCCTTCGTACGAGGCGGACCGCGGCGTCGCTGAAGGCATGGGAGATGGGCCGCCTCTTGCGCGCATGGACGTGCCTCTCGGTGGCCGACGCGATGCTCTACGGGTTTGTTAGTTCGTGAGTACTGACTATAGGTAGCCCGCCCGTGGGAGATGCCGCGGAGTGGGCGGGACGGGTCGGGCGGGGACGTACGATCAAGGCTTGCTTTTTGACCGGGCCTCGTGTGTAGAACATGCCCTTCTCAAACCGCGAGCCTGTCTCGTACAGCGCTGCACATGTGTATGTACGAGGTTATCATGTGTCACTCGTAAAGACGGTCGGCAGCCCTCGCTGGCCCAAGAAGACGAACCTTTGACGGCACTGGGTGTCTGAATCGATATGAAGGCCGGAGCTATCCGGACGGCGTCGCCTGAACACGTTCATATCAGCCAAACAGTCGGCCAGTGGCGGCCAAGTTGGGAGGGACCGGTCTGGGCCCGACATACCATATTTCTTATGCAATTCCATGACCTTGAGGTGCTTGGTCCCGAGCCAGGAGTAGTACAGGTTGGGCACTTGACTCATGCCAAACAAGACCGGCCCGGGAAACTTGGAGCAGGGATGGAAGAATACGTTGTACGTGTAACCCCCAAAGTTGCTGAGAAGCGTCAAGCCGTCCATCCATCAGTCAGTGCCCACGGAGCTGCAGATATCATCGGGACGGGACCGTGTAGTTCTCACCCAGAGAAGCCATGCGCCGCCCACCGCCCGCGCGGCGTCGGCTGCGCTCCAGCGATCAATTGCTGCTATGACATAGGAGATCAAAGTGCCACTACCACTACCACCGCCCTCACCTTCAGCGTTGGCCAAGGCAGCGTGAAGCCTCGCGGGCAGGTCCATGTATAGAAAGCTTTTGATGGCATTCATTCTGAGCGAGCGACGTTGTGTATTCCGGTGGTACCCAGGAAAGGTTGTTGGTGCTTATGGCCCTTGGGTTCATTCAATCAATCAATGGCTCCGGAGCCGGAGGCCAGGTAGCTATGTCGCTTCCTTGGTTGCTTACTTGCCCGACCACGCTCCAACCTCACGAACAATGTGGTACTTATTAACAACGGCGGCGCAGATGGGCTCTCTTCCTGGCCTGCGCCGCGTGCCGTTGGAAGCCGCGCATTCGGCGCCGGCTTCCTGCGGTCCGACACGACGGCCCGCCCGGGCCCCGGGCCCCACTACACCCGACCTCGGGTCCCGGAGGCCAGTGCCCGCGATATGTACTGCCGCGCCCCGGCTCACGTCAAATGGCATCCATCGAGAATCGGCGAACTGAAATCGTCGTGCTAGTGTCCTACCCGCTCCGAAAAAAGGATTCCGGGAAAGTTACATGTTTGCGCCAGGGACATGGAGAGTCCCATGTCACTCACCTCACGTTCTTGTCCCCCAGTGCAGTAGGCGGGCAGGTGGGCTACCTCTACGGAAATCTCGGATATAGGTACGACGTATATGTATGTGAAAAATACAAAACTAGAGTCTACCCAGACCTCGAAAACGCGGCATCCGACTTCCTCGGACACTTCTTCACCCCGAGTCCGGTCCGTGGCTCAGGGTAGGCGCCCGCTCCAGTACTGCCTTGACCGCCGGGCGTGACAGCATGTCCTGCGACCACTTATGGATGCTCGGCCAGTCGGCGATTTGGACGGAGAAGAGGGAAAACATGTAGGGCATGGAGAAGGGCAGATAGGAGAGGTCGGCGATGGTGGGTCGGTCTTTCAGGGCGACGTAGGCCTGTCCGGGTTCCGACAACCGCTTCTCCAGAATGTCCCACTGTCGGACGGTGTCCTCGTGCAGCCTGTTGGAAGAGATGGACTTTGTCAGCGCCGGTTCGAGCCACACACACGTTTCGACATGCAAGCGAGCGAGCGACCTACTGCTCAACAGTCTTGGGCAGCGGCGTCGGATTCTGCCGGTTGGGGTATCCTCGCAGGAAGTAGAGCCAGTACTTAGCAGTCGGCCTGCGTGCGCATGGCGAACGATGAGCTTGTGTCCACTTCGTCGGAGAGGAGACGGCGCCCGATGGCCGACATGAAAGACTCACCCGAGGGCCGCCGTCTGGTAGGCCGTCCACGCCATGACGCTGCCCTTCTCGGCCGCCGTACGACCGGACCAGGCGCCGGCCTTGTCGAAGCGCTCGCACAGATACTGCAGGCAGGCCGTCGACTCGAACACGACGACCCTCTCTCCGGTCGAGGGGTCCCGGTCTGTGAGGGCCGGCACCATGCGCTGTGGGTGGACGCTGAAGTACCATTCGTCCTTGGTGTCGATGACGGAGAGGACGTGTGGCGCTTCCAACTCCACGGCCAGGATCAAGGGCTTGATGTAGTTGATGTAGGATGTTTGGTCGGCTGGTTGAGAAGTCTCAGCGTGCGGTCCATAGGGCACGACGGTCACGGGCGCGATGCGTCGGACAAGGCCGGCGTCACTTACCTTTGATGATGTAGATCACAACGCGGCCGCTGTTGGCCTCGACATCGCCGTGGACAACGTCGGCCTCGGGGAATACTGCTGTCGCCTTTTCTACTCCTTCTCCTGTATCTGTGTCTGTGTCTGTGTCTGTGTCTGTGTCTGTGTCTGTGTCTGTGTCTGTCTCTGTCTCTGTTTCTGCTTCTGCTTCTGCTTCTACTCCTGCTTCCTTCTCTGCCTCTGCCGCTGCTGCAGGCCGGAGGTCAATCGCCTGGACCCATGCGTTGCGCAGCGGGCGAATGCTGTGAACCATCCAGCCGGCGTTCGCCGCGAGCGCCCGCCACTGCTTCTCGGACCGCTCGTGGCCCTTGGCGGTCATCATCATGTTGATGTCCCCGTACACGGAGAGCCGGCCGCTCCTCCGGTCCGACAGCACCGATTCGAGAACCACCAGGCGGCTCTCACCGGCGGCGGGCTCGGCAGCAGGCTGGACCTGGATGGCGGCACGGATGTTCCGGAGGATCAATGAGGCATCGGCGTCGCTCCAGTCATGAAGAACCCACTTCATGATGTAGGCGGAGGATGGCGGCACCTCCTTGAGGAAATCGCCTCCGACGAGACGGGTGAGTCGGGGGCCGACGTCTTCCAGCCGGCCGCCGCCGCCGGGCCAGAGCAACGGCCGGACGTGGTCGATGACGCTGGGGAGGTCGAAGATGCCGCCCCGCATGGTCGGATGGGCACGCAGCAGCGATGCGATCAGCGCGCCGCCGCCGCCGCCAACGTCCATGACGGTCGTGCCGGCCAGCTCGTGCCACGGGTAGTCGGCCAGGATGCCCGGGGCCATGGCGGCGGCGCCGGCCCCGAGGGTCCTGTGCAGCTGCGGCACCCAACCGCGCGATTGGAAGTAGGTGAACATGTCGTCGTCCGTGTCGAAGACATGCTGTGCGGCGGACCGAGTGCCGCGGTCGGCACCCACGGCCTGAGGGATCCCAGCCGCAATGTCGTAGAACTGGTTGCCGTAAAGCTCGACCCAGTTCCGCCACTGAGTCCAGTGGCCGGCGCGGATCAGCTCGGACACGCGGTTGTTGCGGTACAGACCGGTCCGTTGGTCGTAGTCGAAGATGTTGGAGGTATAGAGCGGGCGAAGAACCTGCCCGAGTCTCTGCGGATCTGCCTGGGCCATGTCGGCCAGATCGTCCAGGGACAGGGGCCCGGAGGCGAGGTGGTCGGCAACATTCAGCTGCACGGCCGTGACCAGGCACTTGGTCGTCGTGTATCCTAAAGGTCCAAACCAGTCAGTCAACCACCTCATTCGTGCAGGCGCGCCGTCGAGGGAGTTGAGTTCACCGAGGAAATAGTCGGCCAGTCTCAGAGACGCCGGCTCCAGCCTGTGCTCGATCGAGCTCAGGAGATCTACGATGCGCTGCGACGTCTGCAGCAACTCGCTGTCTGGCAGGGCCGTGTCGCTGTGCAGCGATTGGGACAGCAAGGCGTCCGTCTCGGGATCGGACAAGATTTCGTCAAAGGCCTGGAGCGAGGCCTCAAGCGTGACCAGCGAGTTGCGTAGCGAGGCTTGGGAGCGGCGGCCACCCTGCGACTGCGAGTGCGAGTGGAGAGGAGACATTGCGTCGGCCCAGTCCGAGTTCGATGTGGATTGCATTCCGGGAAACGAGAATGCCGCCTGCATGTGATTTATGTCTATGTGTCCAATGTTGCGCCATGAGGCCCGTGACGGACTTGATGGCTGGCGGTATAAGAGCAGCAGTCGACCTCCATGTAAGACACTGTATTGCCTCTGCTGCCGCGTGGGCTAGCCCCGGGCCTTTCTTTGTCTAGGTTCAATTCTTGGACCGAACGTACGGGTATTGCCCCGGACTGCGCCGGGCCGGGGTCGGGGCCTGTATGCTTAACGTCGGGGTCCGTCCGGCCTCTGGCCTATGTACGCCGACAACTGCGGATCACTGCGGACCGCCCCGGAGCCCTGAGACTGAGGCGCGCTGGGCAAGGTAAGCAGATAGATGCATGTAACGTGCCGGACTCGGTCGGACCAACTCAAGTCGCAACGAGACGGGCATGCCACTTCTAAAGGCCCCAGCCTCTTCACAAAATCGGGTCTAAACCCCCCAAGGTCGAACAAGCAACCGCAAACAAGGACGAGGAAGCACCGCCATGTCTACTACTACGCCCCTTTTCGACGTCCTCGTCATCGGCGCCGGCCCCGCGGGCCTTGCCACGGCAACAGGGCTGGCCCGTCAGCTCTATCACGCCGTGGTCTTCAGCGACGACAGCTTCAGGAACGCACGCTCCGCATACATGCACAACTTTCCGGGCTGGGACCATCAGGCCCCTGGCGCCTTCCGGACCAAGGCCAAGGATGATCTTCTCAGTCGGTACAGGACGATCCAGTTCGAGGATACCAGCATCACCTCGGTAGAGAAGACCAGCGAAGGCCGGTTCCGAGTAACAGACGCACAGGGACGAGCCTGGCTGGGGAGGAAGCTGGTACTCGCACAGGGATCGGAGGATCAGTTTCTTAGCATACCAGGGTATACCGAGTGCTGGGGAAAGGGGATGTAAGTGCTGACCTTGCTGCCAGTCGCCACGCCTGGCCCTGATGGATGTGCTGTTCTCTAACCCACACGGCGGCCCAGATTCCACTGCCTCTTCTGCCACGGCTACGAAGACCGCGGCCTTGCCTCCTCCGGTGTCCTCTGCGTCGGCCCGCATGCCGGCAGCCCGGCCATGGCCTTGCACCTCTCGCGCATGGCCCGTCGCCTCACGGAAAAGGTCACCTTGTACACCGACGCCGACTCGGAGCTCGCCGCGGAGCTCGAGAGGCTCCTGGAGACGGATCGAGACGCGCGAGACGGGCGGATCAGCGTCGACGACGGCAAGATCGTGGGGCTTTCGATGGCCGGAGACGATCAGGCTGGTGACGAGGCCGGGTCGGCGGCACATGACCACGACGACGACCATGGACATGGACATGTCACCATCGCCTTCGAGGACGGCCGGAGCGTCACCGAGGGCTTCATAGTCCACCAGCCCCCTGCTAGACCACGGGGTCCCTTTGCGGAGCAGCTGGGCCTGGAGCTCCAGGCGAGCGGTGACATCGCGGTCAAGCAGCCGTTCTACGAGACGTCGGTCCGAGGGGTGTTTGCGGCGGGGGACTGCGCGACGCCCATCAAGGCGGTGTCGCAGGCGGTCGCCATGGGCACGGTGACAGCCGCTGGACTGGCCTTTCAGCTCGGAGCGGAGCTGGCTGAAATTGAGTAATGGGGGTTGGGTGTTTAGGTATAGGTAGAGGTGGTTGTTGGGGTAATGAAGTATTGAAGAATTCAACTGAGTTGGGTCTGGGATTAAGTAGTAGTAGCTTATTACTATTAAATTAATATAAATAAAGTTAATTTATATCTTAGTTAGAGTTTTACTTTATAAGTAAGAGTATTAAATATTTATTATTATTATTATTATTTTACTTATACTTCTAATTTATATATATTTTAATAAAGTAGTAATATTATAACTCTTTTCTATTATATAAAGAATTATAATAAAGTATAATTCTCCTAAGAAATAAAATCTAGTTCTTTAATTAGAATTTACTCTTACTTTATTATTACTATTATTTTATATTAACTAGTATTTATATTAAATAATTCTTTTCTAATTAACTACTAGAATTTATTATTACCTTAGTTTAAGTCTAAACTTCCTAATAATAATACCACTATTTAATAAACAAGATGCCTATTGTCTCCCTATGTATATGCTTATAGGAACTGTACCTTACCTCCCTCAAGAATACCCCAGCGCGAACCCAATCTGATTCAGTCCATCCCACAGCACCGCCGGCGGCACGGCCACGGTCAGCCGCACCCAGAAGCCATCGTCGGCATCACACCAGCCGCCGCCAAAACTATGCGCCTCGGCCACGGTGACTTGCGCCGACCGCAGCCTCGCCATGACATCTGCCCCGGCGGCCCGCGGCCCCAGACGCACGACGACAAAGGGGCCTGCGTCGGCCGGGAAGAAGGGCACCGCCCACCGGCGAAACCGAGCGTGGGCGACGGCATGGGCGCGTGCCAACCTGCTCGAGAGCGTGGCGACGAGACCGGGAAAGGCTGGCGAGCGGAGGAGGTGCGTCGTGGCCAGCGAGCTCAGCGAGGACACGTGCATGCTGGACAAGAGACCGACCGACTTGAGAATCAGCCCGGCCTCTCGGGACTGGCTGACGAGCGCCGCCTGGAAGGTGTCAGAAGGGGGGAGCCGCACGCAATACACTGACTGACGCGTCAGTGGGAGCAGAAAAGGACTTACGATGCGCACTCCGCTCGAGCACACGTCCTTGCTGGTGCTCCAGATGACGTGGACGAGGGCGTCCGGCCGCCCTTGGTTGTTCCGTTTCGCCCTCTTGGCCGTCGCCGGGAAAGGGGGCGCGTCAAGTCTCCGCTTCGCGTTGATGTTGATGTTCTGGGCGTCCCAAGAAGTGGTCGTGGCGGTATCCGAGTCGGGATTCGGACCCGAACCGGAGACCGCGTCCACGGCACCACCCTCCATGTCCGAGGGCCTGCGGCGGGCGTCGAGGCTCAGCGCCGAGACGAAGCTGCTGCCCGTGCCGAGCTGGCTGAGAGCGTAGAGCTCGTCCGAGATGTAGTGCAGACCGGCATCGCGGCAAAAGTCGAGGGCCTCCTGGAGAACCGCCTCCGGGTAGCACTGACCCAGGGGGTTATTGGGGTTCGTCATGACCAAGGCCTTGACCCTCGTCCTGTCGGCGACGCCATCCATCGCCCGCCGCAGGGCGGGCACGAGGCTATCGAACAGCGGTCGGGGGGTACCGTCCAGCCGTCCGGCCGTCCACTCGGGGACCACGGGGACGATTTCGACGCGGGGCCGCAGTCGGAAGTGGAGAGCAAATCCGTCTGCAGTCCGGAAGTCAACGTCAGCGAGCTGCCTAGCAGTGCGGTCTACATATGAGGTGAGGTGCGGGCGCGGAGGTTCCACTGACTCCAGTGAGGCACCGGGACGAGCACCGAGTCGCCTTCGTCGCAGATTGTGGTCAGCAGCGCGTCGAGGCAGTGCGTGGCCCCCGGAGCCACCGCGACCTGGGACGGCGTCACGTCCACGCGGGGCCGGAAGTAGGTCCGAAAGAAGTCGGCAAAAGCCGCCAGCAGATGGGCGTCGCCGAGGACACTGCCCTGGTAGGAAAGGGTCTGCGTCGCGCACCGCCTACTCGTCAGAAGGATCAAGCCAGAGCAGGGGTGCCCAGGAGGTGAAAAGGGGGGGGGGGGGACGAAGCTTGCCTTTTCCTCAATGTGCCCAGCGATGCTGGCCGAGTACATGTCACGGAGCTCCGATCGCAGCAGCCAGTTCTCTGCCGTTGCGAGGTCTATACATGTTGACTTTGCGGCCAGGGCGGCGTCGATGGGTGGCGTGATAGACAAGATGACGTCCCGCATACGGGACGAGACGTGTGACGACGCAGAGTCGGCAGCCATGGCGACAGCCCTCAACACTATGTCTGCTCAGAGACAGTAAATAAGTGAGAGGGAGAGGGAGAGGGAGAGTAAGTGATAGAGTAAGAGTGAGTAAGAGGGTAAGAGTGTTTCGAGTAAGAGAGAGTGAGTGAGAGGGGGAGGAAGAGTGAATGAGATGGACAGTAAAAGTAAGTGAGATGGACAGTAAAAGTAAGTGAGATGGACAGTAAAAGTAAGTGAGATGGACAGTAAAAGTAAGTGAGATGGACAGTAAAAGTAAGAGAGTAAGAGAGTTTGAGTAAGCGAGAGTGAGTAAGATGGACAGTAAGAGTAAGTGAGAGGGAGTAAGAGTAAGAAATCACGGGCCAGCACCACCATAGACACCATACACCAGACCGCTGGCCGCCATCGGGCTCCGGTAGGGTGCTATGACCAGGCCCTCGCCTCGGAAGCCCGTCGAGTGGCCGGCCGGCGGCCAAGGTCTCAGGTTGGCTCCGATATTGGTCAAGTCAACTCACATGATATGGAGATGCACGAGTGGCAAGCAAAGCTGCAGAGAAGGCAGGGGGGGTTAATTACCGAGACTCGTTTTGTAGGCTATGGAATCCTGCGTCCATCAGTCTACTTTGCTGGTGCCGTCCGCCTCTCATGTGGAGGAGGCGTTCCGGGGCGGCCAGTCTGACATCCTCTTGCCCAGGAGAGCCCTCTCGTCCCAAAACGTCCCCCGGAGACGACCATGTCGTTGCAGCTGTGGACTGTTTGCCGGGCCTTGCGCATCCGCACCGGGACTCGGCACGGGATCTGGAGTGCTGGTCAACGTGGCCATGGCTGCCGCGACGTCCCGGACGAACCCGCGCAGGTCCTCCCGTCGACTTATGCACCCGTCGTCGTACTCGACGCGCAGAAGGACACAGTCGTCCGCGACGGCCGTGAACTCGCACATGACCTTGAACTTGGACCCGGAGGACCACCCAAAGCAGGGCTGCACGGTCGGGATGTCCATCCGGAGCTGCCGGACCATCTGCGGTTCGAGAAAGGAGACCATGACGTCGAAGAGCGGATGGTCGGGGTAGTCGGGCGTGCAGCGGGCGAGGTCCAGGAGCTGATGCCACGGGATCCCGCGCGCGAGCGCGGCCTGCGTCGACCGCCGCACCTCCGTCAGCAGCGACGCGGGCGTCGCCTTTCCGGACGCGTCGCCGTCGTCGTGCCTGATGCGGACGGGGAGGGGCTGCAGGAACAGGCCGACCGTGTCCATCTGCCCGGCGGTGCTGCGGTTGATGTGCGGCACGCCCATGACGACGTCGTCGACGTGGACGCCGGCCTTCTGCCGCCCGCCGGCGACGAGGCCGAGAGCAACGGCGGCCATGGCGACGTGCTGCAGGCTTACGCTTGCAGTCTGGCTCGACCGGCACGCCAGGATCTGGCGGCTGACGGCCTCTTCGAACGCGAACACGACCGACCGGCCCCGGTAGCTGGTCCTCCGCGGTGCGCCGGAGAGGATGCCGGGGGGCGTGGGGAGGTCGGCCAGGGTCGACAGCCAGTACTCCTTCAGATCCTCGGTCAAGTCCATGCCGCACAGCTGCCGAGGCGGGTACGTGTATGCCGCGTTGTCGTCGTCGGCAGGCAGAACGGGCAGCTCCTTACCGAGGTAAAGTGCCGAGGCCTCTCGCAGGACCGTGGCCAGGGCCGTGTAGTCGGCGACGATGTGGCTCATGACCACGAGGAACGTGTCGTCAGCGAGGAACACGCGCACGGGGTGCTCCTGGTGCGGCTGGCCGAAGTCGAAGGGACGGTTCAGCTCGGCCCAGACGTCCAGGACGCGCAGTCGCTGGACACGCGGGGAGTGCGGCGTCAGGACGCGGCGGTGCTCGGGCCTCCTCCGGCTCCCGCCGGATAGGTACGTACCCCGGAGGACGGGGTGTCTCCGGAGCACGCTGTTGAGCGCCTTCTCCAGCCGGTCGACGTCGACCTGGTCCGGCTCGAACCGGTGCAGCGAGGACACGTTGAAGCACCACGTGCCGTCCTGGATGCGGTACTTTTCCAGCCAGTCTGCCTCGATGGGCGCGACGCTGTCGGGCGCCGTACCCGTCGTCGTTGCATTCGCCCGGGTCTTTGCCGGCGCAGGCGCAGGCGCAGGCGCAGGCTGGGGCCCTCCTCGCGCCTGGTCGATGGCGCACGCGAGCGCCTTGATGGACGGGTTACAGATAACTATGCGTAACGGGACTGGGATCCCCAGCACCTGGGCGAGGTGCCGGGCGAGTTTGATCTGCTCCATCGAGTGGCCGCCCAGCTCCCCAAAGCTCTGGTCCCTATGTATAGGCCGTCGCGCCGCGGTCCTCGGCAGGACAGCAGAGTAGGCCAAGGCAACCGTCTCCTCCGTCTCGGTCACCAGGCCGGATTCGTCCTGGTCCCGGTTCATGTCCGGATCCGGATCCGTCTCTGCACCTGCACCTGCACCTGCACCTGCGCGTGTGCCAACGTCGACAGCCGCAATAGCCTTATAGTCGACCTTGCCGGCCGGCGTGGTCGGTATGGTGTCGGCCGCGACGATGTGGCCGGGGATCAAGTACCGCGGGAGGGAGTCTTCAAGCCTGGACCAGATCTCCGCGGCGTCGAGGCCGGCCGGCTGCAACACAGCCAGCAACTCGTCCACCAGTCCCCGGCGCACGGTGACGACGACGGCGTCGGCCTCGGGCACGGCCCTGGCAATGCGGATCTCCAGGTCGTCGAGGTCGACCCGGTAGCCGCGCAGCTTCGTCTGCCGGTCCCGCCTCCCGACGCAGACGAGGTCGCCGTGCTCATCCCAGTAACCCATGTCGCCCGTGTCGTAGCTCATCTCCCCGTTGCCCACGACGTCGTCGGGCCCGAAGACGGCATCCGTCTGATCAGGCATGCCATGATAGCCTCGGGAGACCTGCACGCCGGCCAGACGGATGCGTCCCACCATGCCCGGCTGGGAGAGCCCGCCGCGCGAGTTGAGGACGTAGACGCGCGTCGACGGGTTCGGCCGCCCGACCGTGACGGCTTCTCCGTGCCGGAGCCTCTTGATGGTGGCGCCGCACGTCGCCTCGGTGGGACCGTACATGTTGTACACGTCCTTGCTCGCGGCCCAGACGTCTGCGACGGTCTGCGGGACGGGCTCGCCGACGAGGTAGACGGTCCGCAGCCCCGGAAAGTCGGCCGGATGGAGCGCCCGCGCGATGGAGGGCGTGAGAACCGCCGAGTCGACCCTGGCGAGGACGCCCAAGATGTCCTGGGAGGTGGGGGGCAGGACGAGGGTGGCGCCGTACGTGAGGGCGGAGAAGATCTCGTGGATGCTGCCGTCGAATGCCACCGACATGATCTGGGAGATGCGCACCCCGGGCTTCGCCATGAGACGGACCGTCGGGTCTCGCTGAAAGGCAACGAGACCGGCGTGTGTGCAGACGACGGGCTTGGGCGTGCCTGACGAGCCCGAGGTGAAGCAGATGTACGCGGCCTGATGAGGCCGGGGCCGGGGCGTCGGTGGGGCCGGCGGAGCCAGACCCGGAGTCTGAACCAGGCACAAAACGGACTCAACCGAAAAGGCCAGGCCTACGGACCGCGGCCTCCACGCGCCCAGCTGGTCCGTCGTGGCCGTCACAAAGGCCTTTGCGGACACGGCCTCTACCATGCTCTCGCGGTAGGAAGCCGGCAGCTGGGGGTCGAGGGGGCAGTACGTGCAGCCGGCCTTGAGGACGCCCCAAACGGCGCAGATCCAATCCATGGACCTGTCCGAGTGGACGCACACGACGTCGCCCGGGGCCGCGGCCGAGACCAGCGTGTCGCGGATCACGTCCGACCTCGCCCGCAGCTCCGCGTACGTCATGGTCCGGTCGCCCTTCTCGAGGGCCACGCCGTCCCCGTTGGCCGAGGCCGCGGCTTCGAACAGCGTCGTCAGGTCGTCGTCCCCGACCGACGCTCGGGTGGTGAGCCCCGTGATGCCGTTGCCCCATCGCATCAGCTGCGAGTAGGACGCGCAGGAGAGCAGGCCCTGCATGGCGTCGTCGACCGTGGTGTCCGCCGCCGCCGTCGTGGCGAGGACCGTGGCGAGGGCCCGCTCGTAGCAGTCCGCCACGAGCTGCGCGTCCCGCGGGCGGTATCGGCTCGAGTGCATGTCGACGGTGACGAGCGATGCGTCCTTGACCGTCACGCTGATGGGCACTCGCGAGTGCTGCTGGCTGGCCGAGTGTCCGACGGGCATGGCCGCATACGCACCTGAGCTCGCCGTCGCCGGCACCTCGGACGGCCGCATCTCTACCGACAGGGCCGACTCGTAGTCGCGCCGGAAGCCGTTGTCGGTCGACGTCCACGTCAGGCCCTCCAGGGTGACGGCGTCGACAAACAGGCCCCAGATGAGGTCTCGAAGCGTAGCCCCTCGGCAGACGGCCACGTGGAGCGGGAGGACGTTGATGACGGGCCCGATGGCGTCCAGGGACCCCGGGAGAGGCAGCCCTCGGCCGCTCAGAACCGAGCCGAACACGATGCTGTCGCTGTCGGTGTACGTGGCGACGACGAGCGCCCAGGCGGCGTAGAAGACGGCGGCAGAGGTGACGCCCAGGCTCCTGGCCCTCGTGTCGACGGCTGCCGGGTCCACGGCGAAGTGCATCCGCTCGACCTGCCGGGCTTCCGGGCGGAGAGCTCGAGCCGGCTCCGGAAGCACAAAGCGACCCTTGGCGTCGGCGTGCTTCTCTGCCGTCTCGGCCCAGAACCTGTCGCCGTCTGGCTTGTTCTCCTCCTGGTGACGCCGGAGCAGCCGGGCCCAGTCCCAGAACGAGGTCCCCGGCTTCGTCGTCATGCCGTTGGCCCGGGCTCTGACCTTGTTTACGAGGGCGTGCAGGGAGTAGGCGTCGATCAAGGCGTGGTGAATCTTGGCCGTGATCTGCATGAGCGCCGCGCCGTCGCCGTCGCCGTCGGCCGCCTTTTCGGCCCTGCCCAGGTCGAGCGTCCACCCCGGCCACTCCTCCTCGCCGTTGACGTGGAGGCCGGCCGATCCCTCGGGGGCCGGGTAGGTACGGGACAACGTGGAGATGCCCGTCCTGCTCTCGTTGGAGAACAGGGGCCCGAGGCAAGACTGCTCAAAGATTGCCTCGTCCATCAAGACCTGCATCCACGCCTGTCGGTACGTCTCGGCGTTTTCGGGGAGGTGGGTTTCCGTGTAGGTGATGATGTTGGAGCCGCAGTGCGTGATGGTCTCGTGGGCGAGAGAAAGCTGCAGCTCCGTGAAAAGGTCGCAAGGTCGTTGCGGCGGCCCGCTCTGCTCGACGGAGCCGGGGATCGGAACGGCGTTCCCGTGCTCTCCGCCGCCGTGTGAAGAGCCGCCGCCGCCGCCGCCGCCGCCGCCACCGGCCCCCTCCCCCACCCGCACAACAGCCGCCTCTGGGCTCCGCGGGGCCCCGGCACACTCCGAGACCGGGACTAATACCGACGAGCCCGCCGTGGAGGGCGCGGGCTCCGGGGAGCAGGTTGCAGGGTGAGAGGTGACGGACGACGAGGCCGAGGCCCAGGACAAGTCCACGTCTCGGAGGAGCCGCGGGCCGCATGCGTCTTTGACAACAACATGTCCGATCGTAGGCTTGGTTAGGAGGTCCTCTCGTGTGACAGCATGACCGCGCGAACGCATCATGGACTGGAGTAAGACGGCCGTGAGTGAGTCCCCGCCGTTGACGACGAAGCTTGCTTGGAGGTCTATCTTTCGGGGTGGTGTTGCTAGGACCAGTGCGGCACAGCTGACAAGATCCATGACCATCTCGCCCTCGGCATCAGCGGAATTCATCGTGGGCAACAGGCCGCGTTCGTTCTGGGAGTTGTGTGAGAACTCAACAGCTGTCTTGGTTCAAGGGCGAGGAACTAACCGACACGACTTGGGCGAAGGATGTTATCCGGTGGGACGGACGAGGAGGGAACTGAGCGTCTGTCTAGTAGGACGTCTTTCGACACCAAGGTAAAGGTAGGCTAGGTAAAATCATCAAGGACCAAGGTAGGTAAAATCATCAAGGACCAAGGTAGGTAAAATCATCAAGGACCAAGGTAGGTATAACTCATCAAGGACCAAGGTAAAGGTAGGTATAACTCATCAAGGATCAAGGTAAAGGTAGCTATAACTCATCAAGAATCAAGGTAAAGGTAGCTATAACTCATCAAGAATCAAGGTAAAGGTAGCTATAACTCATCAAGAATCAAGGTAAAGGTAGCTATAACTCATCAAGAATCAAGGTAAAGGTAGGCATAACTCATTAAGGAGGAAGTATCTTAGTACACGGCGGCCTTTGGCCCTCTGTTTACTATCGCTCTTAGTGTTCCGAACGGGGCCCGAACCTATGGCTCAGGGGCTCGGAAGCATGGTGCACCTGGGCAATTCCCTTCCGACACTCTCGGTTGCTGCTGGTTTCCGGCCGTTTGCAGGGCCTTTTAGACTTGGAGTTCATGATGATTGTGAAGCAAACGGGCCGCTGGCAATCACGCCGTAGGGGGGAAGGTGGGGGGGAAGGGCCGGGTGGAATCGGCGGTAACTCACCAGCCAGCGGCACCTTGCGCATGAGCTCTCGGGCTGCCGTGTCAGCATGGTCCGTCTGGAGGTCGGATCCGCTCATAGTCGTCGTTGTCGTAGTCGTCGTAGTCGTCGTCGTGTGGTTCAACCTGCGTGCGGGTGTGACGATGGAAGCTCGCGCTCTGTAGTCTGTCGAGGGAGGACATGAACTTACTTCACTTGACGACGCGAGCAAAGCTCAAGGAGCGGCGGACAAAGCAGTGTATTACATCCTAAATGCCTACGGCGCTGCCATGCACAAACCTAGCTTCGCGTTGGGAAGAACCACACCACCGTCAAGCAAGCGATTAAATCACACTGCTCCGCCGTCACAGTGCCACAACCGCCGGTGGACGGCATCATGATACAGCCACATGGTCCTGAACAGGACGTTGACGGCGGCCGCGGACCACCACCTCGGCGACGAAGCGGCCCGGACCTTGACGTGCCTCATGACAAAAGTCAAGACCGGGACCCAGAAGGCCAGAAACGCGCGGACGGCGAGGAGCTCGCGCAGCCAGCCGAGTACTGGCCGCTGGTAGGCCGGCAGGGCGCGGAGATAGTCCGCATACTCCCCCGGCAACCCGCTCTCCTCGGCACCCGCCACTATAAGATTCTGCAGAAGACGAACGAAATAGATCAGCCCGTGTACTTCCTGATGGATCATGCATGCGCGTGCGGCCGTCCACGCTCGCACGCAAGTCCAAGTCATCACCTACGCACCATGTAACGTCGGCTGGGCAGTCGTGGTGGATTATCAAAGGGGCTCATGGCCACCAGGGTCGTGACGGAAAACATGCCGTCCTCCTCGGGCTCGCCGTCGCCTGAAGGCCGGGGCGGGCCGGCGTCTGCGGACGTGGACATGGATGACGCATCACGACGCGTCGTGGGGGTGGAGACGCAGTCGGCCTCCAGCACGACGTCTCGGTAGCCGGCGCCGGCGCCCTCGGACACTCTGAGGCGCTCGTAGTCGGAGGCCGAGAGGAGGTAGGCGACGCCGTGAACGGCCGGGGTGTCGCAGCCGCCGGCCGGTTTCTGTCGGATTCCCGCCATGGCCGGCTCCGAGTAGGGAACCCCGAAGACGTCAAACACCAGGACGTGGGAGGTCACGCTTACGCACCGGGCGTTGAGCGGCGTTATGCCCCGCCGGGCCATGACGGACGAGTGCAGGTTGGAGCCGTAGGCGAAGTACCAAACCGGATTTCGGCCGTCCATCGTGTTCAACGTGTGCAACATGTCTGTCTCCATGTTCGCTTGGACCCTTGGGACCCTTGGGACCCTTGGGAGCTCGCCTGTCGCTGTGTTTTGTGCCCAGCCACGAGAAGCCCCCGGCCTTTGCGGCACACGGACGTTGCATGTGGATACGCGGGCCGGCCGGGCCGGACAGGCTCGGACGAGAGAGCCGCGTGTTCATGGAAATAGATAAGTTGCCGACGGTGTCCTTGAATTCGTAATACTGCATGCTGCAGCGGCCTAGATACGAAGGCCCCGGGTCGGGGGGAGAGGCGGGCGGGCGGGCATCTACCTGACCGACGCCGTTGTCAAAACGCTCACTCTTCCCCCTCCAGTCCAGTCCATCGCAGCTGGCACCTGGTAGATGCATGGATTCTTCAGCTCCTCAACCGCAGACACACAGCTCGGCCATCCAAGATGCCCATGACTCAGACGATCCTCGACCTCTTCGGAGGCACAGCCGCCGATGTGCTTCTGCCCGAGCACCTCTGCTCTGATGGTAGGTCAGACAGACAGCTGACCGTTCGTATCCTTGTGCGCTCCTCGCTCACATCACTCTTAGAAAGCACCACTACGACGTCTTCTTGGGCGAGTACACGTACATGGGAACCAAGACCGACGAGTTCGACAGCGCCATGCGCAACGTCCTGACGCGCAGAAGAACTGGCAGAAGCACTACGGGCTGGCCATCCTGCCGGACGGCGATGCCGAGGTGCTCATCAGGGCGCGCTCGTGAGGGCCGTCGAGCTGGCCACAACCGCGGGGCAGAGGGGGGGGGGGGGGGGGGGGGGGGGGGAGGACATCAAACCTGTCCGTCTATTTTGGTTTGCCTTGTTTGATGGGCAAAGTAGAATCTATGCCATCATGTTGCGCCAGGGTCCGGTCCTCACGCGACATACCAAACCCCCCCTCAATGGCCTTCCCAAGACTTATAGCTCCGCTGTAGTAGTGATAGCAAGAGATGAAGTATATGGTAGTTCGTAAGCTAGCTAGCTACAATAAGACACCTACTCTGTAATTACATGTTGTTCCCAGAGCATGCCGCTCTTGGCCCTAAATCCAAAGCCCTTGACCATGGCTGTAGGCAATAATCAGATAATGCCGTACCTGCGCAGTGAGACCCTGGTGAAGCATTGTATGCATGTCCTCCCTCCCTTCCACCTTGAATATTACGACGCGTGTGGAAGAAACGGCCTGGCCGACGGGCTGGACTGTAAGCTTCTGCCTATGCTGAATACAAAAACAACACCGGGGGTGGCCCGGGTGTGGCACCCGCCGGACCGGCCCGAAAAAAAAGCCCGCTCGGTCACCTCGGAGGTTGCACAGACCGCATGTCGCCGATCCCCCCCGGGACTGTAAGTAGAAGTGTTACACAATAGTTCTTTCCATAATGCTACGGTCCGCCACAAGACGTGGTTCTGAGAACCCCGCGGGTGCCAGACCAAGTAATGGGGGGGAGATACTTCAGCGGAGACTCTAATGCTTTAATAGCACCAAGGAGTAAGCCTAGATCCAACTTATAGAACAACAATGTGTACAACTTTTTAGAACTAGAAGTACATAGCCTTGCCCCTAACAATCCAGCACCCTCGCCCCATTACCCCCCTCCCCTAGTCTCTAATCCAGTTCCTCAGCACTTTAAGTTATTTATTAAAGTTTATAGTATTCTATAGTTTATTTTAAGTTTTCTAATTTTGAGTTTTACTTAAAATTATTATACTAGTTAGTAACTACTATTAAGTTTTTATTTCTTATTCAGTGTGGAAGAGACCCCATTTTCCGGACATAAAGGTTACTTACTAAGTGAGCCTAGATCTATAAGGCATCTAAGGAGGCTTTTACACAAAAGAACCATTGGCTGCGTGGGGAACCAACACAGTTTGGTTGGAATGCCAGGCGGCTTATTGAGGTCGAGGTCGAGGTCTCTCATTCGTCGCCCATAGAGGTGTTTGAGCAAGATTGCGCAGGTTTCCAGCCGAGAATGCGACCGTTCCAAGTAAACGCGTTGCTTATCGACTAGCAAACCCTTGCCAGTCATAGAAAATTGGCTCTGAAAGGCAAGGAGGCCGACGGGAAGAGGGATGGAAACCCCTCATCTTCAAGACCTATAGGCGTGATGATATGCCGTATATATCCCAAGTGTCGTGATTTCACCAGACGAGCCGCGACTCCTGTGCAACGTGTGCTGTGTGTGCCACGACTCCCTCCGTCTGAACTGACTTCCCAACAGTCTGGAAATACGCGTGTGGCGATCGTCACATGTTCCCCAATTGCAAGCCGCCTCGCATGCGGACAGCGTGCACCGAGTGTCACGCATCAAAGGTGCCACATACCCACCGCCGACCTTTCATGTTTTGTTGCGTGTGGAACGTAAGCCCCAAGGACATGCTTGCTGATTTCGACCCCATGTGGACATGTTCCATGTAGGTCCGTTGCGACAGTAACAAGGCCGGCTGTGCCCGCTGTGTGCAAAACAACCTCGACTGCGTCTACAAGGTCTCCATGGTCGGACGAACACCCAAGAAGCGGCATGCCCTTAATGCCGGCAGCGCCGAGCCGCACCACCGTCGGCGGAGGGGCACCGACTCGACGGGCCGAGGTGCAGCAGATCGGTCCAGGGACGGGGACGGAGGTGGAGATGGAGATGGAGACTCGGACTTTTTGTGCTCCCCGGCCGCATCCGCCACGAGCGATACGCCAAGTGCCCCTTTGCCCGAGTTCATCGACCCCGTCAGCACCCAGTTTCTGGCGGCGGGGACGGGCTACGGCAGCTCGCTCGCCCTCGACGACTTTCCCGCCGCGGCCCCGTCGCAGCTCGATTTTTCGACCGGGCCCGTGGAGAACTGGTGGGAGCCGGCCGGGGGCGGAGACGGAGACGGAGACGGAGCCGGTGGGGGCGGCGGAAGCTGCGGACCCGGAGCCGGAGGCAGAGGCAGAGGCGGCGGCCTCTTCTCAGAAGGGCCCTACCGCAGCGGCAGCGGCCTGACGCGAAACCTGGGGTCCGGTGCGCAGCACTCTACTAGCCTCCCAGACCATGCCGACAGCGCCGCCGCCGCCGATGACGACGGTGACGGTCGCAGGCTGGCGCAGCTCATGTCGCTCTGCCGCAAAGCTCGCAAGCTCGAAGGCCAGCTCCAGTCCCGGCTCAGCACGCTGGACGAGATCATGAAGATGAACAAGACGTGCCTGGCCGAGATCGTCGACATGACGGGCGCCGCAAGGGACGCGGAGGGGAGGAGGAGGGAGGGCGGCCACATGTGCCGGTGCTCCCTCGCCGTCATGGCCACCTGTCTCGACACCATGCTGACCCTCTTCGAGAACGTCCTCAAGGCGTCCTGGCTCAACCCCCGGGGCGGCCAGTCGTCGTCGTCGTCGTCGTCGTCGTCGCCGCCGCCGCCGCCGCCCGGCGAGCCCTGCATGCCCAGCCTGCACTTTGGCGTGTTCAAGGTCGACCCCGCGGAGCAGGCGGCCATCGCGCGGAGGATCCTGACCCGGGAGCTGCGGAGCTACCGAGACGTCGTGCGCGTGCTGGCCGCCGCCCTGAACGGCCACTCCAATGTCATATTTCACAAGCTCATGAGCCAATGGTGCCTGTCGCTGACGGCTAGAGTCGAGCGGATGCCCATCGCGTTGAATGCCGAATAGAGAGTTCGTCCTCCGCTGATCTTCATGCCTGCGTTTCGTTTCTGCGTCACTGGAGCTCTACACAGAATAAGTTCCGGGCCGCTTCTCGGTGGCGGTCCCGACGGCGAGGCACCCACCCCTGTTGGACTTCTCCTTCTCCCTTGTGTGTGGTTGTCTGCTCTCTACGTCTACTGATACCTAGCTCACGGGCCGATCGGTATGTCGATCGATCAGCACTGAGAACCCTCTCCTCTCCAGACAATTTAGCTTACCAGACTTGCAGTGTCCAACTCGAATTCAATGCCCACAGCATACCGTACACTGGTCGAGCTCATGGAGCATCCAGAACTCGTTCTGGTCCTTTCGGTCAGAACTCGAAGAAGCCGGCTACGTGACAACATCGCCCGCGGACCACGTCGGGATATTCCCCGACAAAGTTCCCCGGATGCGGTCCTTCCTTCACGAAGTCCTGCGCATCCACAACAACGGCACCGCGGCGGGCCGGACGTGGCAGCTGAAGAAGGGCGCCGTGGTCGACCTGCCCAATTCTCTGCTGTGCGCAACCGAGGACGCGCATCCCGAACCCCACAAGTTCGTCGCAGAGAGGTTCCTGGACAGGCGCTTCGGGGGGCAGGGCGAGAACTTCGCCAAGACGGTGAAGCCGTTTGGGGGCGGCGCCAGCTTTTGCCCGGGCGGGGTGTTCGCAGATTCTCGCCTTCTTGGCTGCTTTGATAGGGCAGTACGACCTCCGAGTGGTGACTCGGGCATTCAAGACTCCGCGAAACTCGGACGTCGACGAAGTGCTGTGGTCTCCGCCCATCGAGATTGAGATGACGAAGAGAGCATGAAGCCATCTTGTTCCGTCATTCGTGAGGGGGTAAGAGAAAGGAAGGTAGATGAACAACGAGCAAGTGTCTTCTCTCTCTCTCTGCATCGAGAGCCAAAGTTTGAGTCAATCTTGCCGGGTCCTTTTGCCTCCGTGTAGATTTTGTCGCGTAGTGGTACTTATATGCACTTGCACATGTTGCTCAAATAACCACAAGTAATGTAATGTTTTACGTACTGTCGGCGTTTCGAATGACGACTCACTCACCCCTTCCCAGCTCCTGAAAGACGGATGTCAAGGACCACAGATGGTCACGGACACGATTCTTGATTCGAGAATGAGTCGCTGTATCGATGGCGATATCATGAAAGAAAAAAGAAGAAAAGAGGCTGTTTCGTAGGATGGATGGGACGATCGATGCCTGGTCTTGTAACGAAACCTTGGAGGATGTGACAAGAAGGGCACACCTTGGCGGGTTATATCGCCGACGAGGGCGCCGAGAGGGAATTATGAGCACTTTGATGAAGCAAGCCCTGGCTCATGCAGTCCCAACGTGATTTCTGAATGGGCAAACGCAAAGCCTCAAGGACGCTGACGGACTGACCAACCTGCCTGGTACATCAGGTCGGCGTCCGTTGCTCGGAGGCCGACAACAAGACTCCGAACAAGACGCCGGTTGGTTGTGTTTGCTACGTGTACGCAACAACGCGAGTATCCAGGATGAGCTCTCCTTCTCTCTTTCGAGTCTTCTCCGTGGTCTGTCTCCGTCTCACATCCCACTTGGTGTTGTGATGCGGACCAGGCTGAGGTTACAGACAAACGATCGACTTGACTGACTGCCTTGGTCGTTGCGAGGGAATATAATATGCGGGCATGTTGCTGGGGCGCATCGAGTTTCATCATTGATCTTCAATGTGCCAGATATAGTCTGTAGCCACCTGTTAAAAAGTAATATGTATGAGAGTTTAACCAGTCAATAGTATTCAGGTAGTAGTAGGAAGGGGTATCGTCGCTGCTACCACGCCACCGCACTCACATCTGTCGAAATCGTCGATCTCTGTATTGTATTATTGTTACTACGACGTCGCATCCGCCTGAAGCACTCCATAAGGTACCTGAGGCACATTAGCTTTCAGGTTAATACCTTACCATGAAGGATCAGAGCCTACCTAGGTTCACAGTTGCGAGACAGGTAGTTGATTGTAAGATAAAAATTATCATCTCGTGATATTAGTGCAACCAACTCCAGAAACCCATGTGGTTTACCCCAACCCGTCCCATAGTCTCATATGCAATGTACCCCACACCCTGTGACGCCCACCCAAAGACGATCCGTCTACCGCTTCGATCTTCTACCAGCCTTGGCAGGCTTGCTATCCTCAGCCTTGGGCTTCTTCAACCGCGCAGCTGCGGCCTGAAATGCCTCTTCCGAAGGCTCTTCCTCCACTACCGCTCTTTTCTTGCCCTTCTTCGGCTGACTTGCCGCGCCGTACTTGGCGGCGAGATCATCCAAGAAGCCCGCACGCTTCTGCTGGTTGCTCTTGATCAGAGCAGCCAGGTCGTCCTCCCCATCTCCCTTGGCCTTCTTCTTTCCCTTGCCATTCTTTTCGCCAAAGAGCTTGTCGTGAACGCCCAGCTCCTTGGCATACTCCTCCGCCTCGTCCGCCTCGCCCTTTGCTGCCTTGACGCGCGCTGCCTTGGAAAGCTTGCTCTCCTTGGTGTACCTCTTGTACGCCTGCACGTCCTTTCTGGCGATGGCTTCGTCGATGATCTTGCGGAAGCGCTCGTCGTCTTCGAGAACGTTGCTTAGCATTACCGATTCGTAGACCTGATCCATGTCGCCCTTGCCGTTCTCGTACGCAACGAGAACGTCATCCTTCTCCTCGTCAGACCCCTTGTACTGCTCGGCGAACTTCGCGATCGCATCGGCGGAGATGGCTTCCCGGAAGAGCTCGCGGTAGTATTCGGACCAGTTGAAGCCCTCGGAGTCGATTATCGACTCAGAAATCGAACCGGTTGTGTCGTAGCGCTTGCGCCGGGCGGGGTCTGAGAGGATGGCATAGGCAAAAGCGATGGTTTGGAACTTCTCTTTCGCTTCTTCCCTTTGGTCATCGGATACCTTGTCTACGAGTAAGAAAGTTTGTCAGCCAGAACTGACCGGTATGGATCCCAACATCTCCTTACCCGGGTGGTTCTTGAGTGCTGCTTTGCGGTAGGCCGACTTGATCTGGTCAGCTGTAGCTTCCCGTTCGAGTCCGAGGGTCTCATAAGGGTCAATGGCAGGAGGCTCGCTGTTCACGAGATCGTCAGATGTAGGAGACGACATTTCGATGGTTCATTGCCAACAGTGGATATCAATGTGTAGGAGGAATAGGTACGGAGTACCTTAGCAACTGAAGCTTTGCGACGCGCTAGAGCTACGCACTCCAACGTCAGACGCGACTGCTTAAGTGGTGGGTCCGCCCGCGACGAATGCATCGGCGTCGGGGTCACGAAGAGATCCGTGCGCACTGACCATCCCGTACAACAGTCGGCGAACGGCTGCCACCAACGAACTCCAAATTACACACAGCAGCTTCCTTGACATAGAGCTTCTTTCAATATCTCTGTCCGTCTGCGGAGTTCTGAGAGATCGGAGAGCCTGAGGCATAGCTCTAGACATTCGATCCCGAAATATGACGTCAGACGTCGACTCGATACAGCCTGCGCCGACAGCGCCAGGCGATCACAAAGGCTACCTTGAATATGCCCTGTCACTAGCAAAACAGTCACCGCCAAAACCTACCAACTATCGCGTTGGAGCTGTCCTCGTCGATCCGGCAAGCAACTCCGTCGTGTCAACGGGCTACACTCTGGAGCTGCCCGGTAACACGCATGCGGAGCAGTGCTGCTTCGCGAAGCTGGCGGAGCAGCACGATGTTGCAGAAGAGGAGCTTGGCTCTGTTATCAAGACACCCCTCGTCCTTTATACCACCATGGAGCCTTGCTCGACAAGGTTGAGCGGCAACCTGCCGTGCACCGAGAGGATTCTTCAACTGCGATCCATCATTAAGGCAGTCTACGTCGGCGTCAAGGAGCCGGAGAAATTTGTCGAGGACAACACGGGTCGATCGGCTCTAGAGAGGGCTGGTGTCAACTTTTTCCACATCAAGGGCTTGGAGGCCGATATTCTGAAGGTAGCGACGGCAGGGCACGCAAAAACACCAGCATAGACGCACCCGTTGGCACGGTTTTGTTTGTCGGTCCCGGCCGCAAATTTCGCAACCAAATATGGGTGGCACTACGTGCAACGGTCAGTTGCGAGTCCGGTTATTGCGACTGTAGACTTTTGGTATTGCGACTGTAATGTGCCCTTCGAGCAGCCACCACCCCACCCTAATTTTGGCATGCATGGGATCCCCCTGTTTTTTCGCCAAATTTGGCTGGGACATAATGTAAGCCCCAATTTTTCGCGGCTTCAGCTGCTTTGGCGTCATTTGTGGTTGTCATATCTCATGATCTCGCGCGTGGTATTTTCCTTATTAATATAGTACTTAATATACTACTACTAAATAACCTTCTCATAGAGAGATAGAATATATATAAGGAGGCCCATAATACCATATAGAGATAGGCTTGTGGAGAGTACTTTACTATTATTAAGTACTACTCTATAAATAAATACCTAAAAACTAGTAAATACTACTATATTAAATTATACTATAACTAGGGTAATAAATATACTAATTACTTAATTCTTAGAAAAAAGAAGACTAATACTATATTAATTAACTATTACTAGGTTTATACTCTATCTCTATAAGCCTATAATAGTAATATATAGAGGGTTTTAATAATAAAGGGCTATATTAATTATAATTACTTTAGGTTCCTTTATTCCTCTACTTACTTAGTACTTTAAAAAATTCTATTTAGTATTATTAATAAATTAATTAATAAATTTATAAATAAAGTAAAATAGACCTTATAATAATTATAACTAGTAGTAAAAGTAGTAATACTAGAGCTCTATATAACTTAGTAGGATATTTATAATTAACTAGTAAAATTATATTAGTAGGCCTATAAGCTATATATAATAACTAGGTAATTATTAAAAACTCTATTAAATTATAATATATAGTATTAAATAAATCTTAATAATAATAACTACTTATACTAATTTATTTTTACTTTTAATTAATTATTTAAAATATAGGTAAAAAATCCTAATATTCTTTTAATAAATATAATATATAATATATATAAGCTTATATTCTATTTTTTTTATTATTTTTATACTTATTAATATATTTTTTTATAAATAAATTATTTTAATTTACCTCTTTTTAAAATTAATAATATTAGTATAATAAACTTAATCTTCCTTATTATATTTACCCTAGAATTATATAAAAATAAGGTATATTTTTTATAGTATATTTAGTAACTTAATAATATTTAGTAAGAGTATAAAATATACCCACCTTATACTATTCTTACTAACTTTAATAAGGCTCTAAAAAATAAGCTTACTACTATATAATTTAATATATAATAATAGCTCTATTTTTAGTATATAATAAAGAATATTATAAAGGAGATAAAAGAGAAATAATATAATCTAGTTATTATTAATACTAGTAGTAATAAAGATTAATTAATTAATTACCTCACTACTAATAATAATACTATATTAATTACTCTATTACTAACTAATTTATAATATAACTACTTTATTTATAACTAAGTAGGCCTATTTAATATATTTAAGAAGGTTACCTATACTAAAAATAAGACTAATTACTAAAAATTATACTCTAATCTCTATATAGAGTTTTCTAATAAACCTAATAAATAAATAATATATTTTTTTACCCTATTTAAATAATTTTTTACTTACTAATATTATTAATAATCCTTATATATTTCTATAATATATACTAGCCCTAGAAGTATAAGTAATATATTTCTATTATAAGAGAGTACTATAATTATAAGCTTAAAACTACCTCTTATATAGAGTCTACCCACTATAAATTAAAGAGTTAATTTATTAACTTAAATATTAATTTATTTAAGTTATTTAGTATAATTAACTATATAATTAATATAAAGAGTAACTCTTTCTATACTCTCTTAACTTATAAAATTAGTTAAATACTTAACTACCTCTACTACTACTTTTTATTTAAAGATCTTAACTTATAGGTATTATATAAAGTATATAAGCTTATTTATAACTAATTAAAGTTAGTAAAAAAACATATACTTAATTCATTAATTATTTATATAACTTATAATAATTACTATAATAAGTAATTTAATCTACTCTATTAATATAAAATTCTTCTACTTTTATAAGTATTAATTAAGATTAGTATAGAGCCTATAATTATAATATTATAGTCTCTTAGCCTCCAAAATATTAATAAGTACTAGATTTTATACAAAGATTCTATATTTACTTATACTTTAATTCCTTCTAAGTTTTCTATTATTAATACTAGGCTTAAAATAGATTATAATTAATAAATTTTAACTTATTTAAAACCCTACTATTATACTATATTAAAAAAGACTATAAATTAGTCCTACTATTATTATCTATATATTAATAATAATAATATACCCCCTATTAATATATTTATTAATAATAATAATATTATATACTTTACTAGTATTATATATATTATTATTATAGTTAATAAGGCCTACTCTACTAATACTATAATACTACTCCTTTTTATAATCTTAAGTAGCCTAGTAAAGTATAATATAAATTCCCTCTTATTTTAAACTTAATATATATAATAACTATATTAAGTAGCCCCTACTTATTAGCCCACTAACTATATATTAATATATTAAGCTACTAATTATTTAACTTATATTAGCCTTATTTATAATTTTAGAGTAATAGTAGAATATAATTTAGAATAGTAGGGGATAACTATATAGCTCACAAGACTTACTAATATAAAATTAGGCTAGGTAATTCTCCTAGCCTATAGTAGTACCCACTACAAGCCAGCCAGAGTTTCAATAGTGGCACTTGTAGCTAAATTTGTTCTAAATACCACAATATAGTATTTTTCACTAACTTCTAAATACCCTCATTTTTAAGTAACAACAACAAGACCACCTTACTAAGATAGTGCCCTACATGGCATTACGCCAAACATTTAGTCCCAGCCAAATTTGGCGAAAAAACGGGGGGATCCCATGCAGGCCGAAATTACACTCAGACTTACGCCTCGAAAGGTGGGACTACAGTCGCAATACCAAAAGTCTACAGTCACAATAACCGGACTCGTCAGTTGCGCTGCGAAATGTAGCGGCAAACGGTGGTCAAACAGCCACCGACCACAACCCGACCGTCAGCCATGTGTCATTACGCATGTCGCATGGTCAATTTGGCAGAGAATGTAGTGCTGTACGCATCCCCGCGCAGCAAAGGGGGACAACCAAGGGAACAGAAGAAAGAAAAAGCAAACGCGTAGGGGCGGTGTGGCCGCAAGAGGAAAAGAGCAAGGTACGGAAAAAGCAAACGTGGTAAAAGCAAACGTGGTACGCGCAGCGAGTTTTCGGTTTTGATAGTGAGCTCTCCTGCTGCTCGATACAAATTCTCTCTATGGCCAGTGCCATGACTGCTGTCTTTCCGTCGTTTAGTCCGCTTTCGATATAAGATTTGGCTTTAAGATACTGGACCACAGCTGCTGTCATCAAATTCAGAATCACATGTAAGCTGTGCAGCATTGAGACAGCGAAACCCGTTACGTACGTGGTTCAGATTGCGGCTGCATCTGCAGACGTGTGGGAGCCGTTCCCTGGATCGGGCTGCGGATTTCCAGGGGCTTGGGCCCGATAAGCCAGCACTGAGTGCTTGAAAGCCCCTGTAATGCAATCATCCGAAGCAGATTGGCCAATTGGGGAACTCCCTGAACCAACAAATGACATTGCCCTCGGGTTATGCACACTGCTTGCCGACGCACAGTCTTTAATGCGACATAAAACTTCCTTGGGCGATTGGCAAGCTCTGATTGGCTGTTTCCCGTGGAATGGAGCACATCAACTTGCACAAACCTTTTTCCACTTGTACCATGGCAGTAAGGCAACCAAGAGCCGCAGCTATGGCCGGCGTGCTTGTTGACTCCTGAGGCTCTGACCAGCCCTACCTAAGACGATGTTCTGGCAGGTACCTCTTGCACTTCTCTTCCTCTGGATGACGATGGGGTCTCGAAGGCCCCTGTCTAACAGTCATTCCCAAGCTGTCCTCCTTTCGCAAAACATCCACCATTGAACACCTCGTCTTCCCGTATTTCTTCGATCTGTATCGGTACCTCCCTTCGCCGAGCACAAATACCAGGAGCGTTTCTTTGAACTTTACATTGTTCTCCACCGCGACTAGACCAGGATACGCTGTCCGCCACTCCGCCCACTCATCTCCCTATCCCCACGACCTTCGCTACCCAAATTTCACCCGTCTTTGGGCTATACCACTCAGGCTTGCTGCATGCGTGCTGTCTTGCTGGCTTCCGGCATCTAGCTATCCGCCTAACCCGTCTGTTTGTCGTTTGGTTTCTGCCATCGGGGTCAACCAGCTTTCAGCAACCCGTTTGGCATAGGTCTTATTATGCCCAGTACCCATCCCGTGGGACAAGCCTTCTCTTTCGCACCTCGCCATCTCATCCTAGCTTCGTCGGATAGCACCTGAAATCGATTCAGATCAACACTTACTCTCATCGAACTTCAGAACACCGAAATGGCGGATCGTGGAGGTCGTGGACAGGCCCAGGGCCGGGGCCGTGGTGGAGACCGTGGACGTGGCGATCGAGGTCGCGGCGGTGGCGGTGGTGATCGTGGCCGTGGTGGTGGTAGCTCCCGTGGAGATTCTCGCGGCGGCGGCGGCTTTCGAGGAGACCGCGGCGGCCGAGGCGGTGGTGACCGTGGAGGCAGAGGAGGTGGTTTCGACCGTGGTAGAGGTGGTGGTGGGTTCGATCGTGGCAGAGGCGGTGACCGTGGGGGACGCGGTGGCTTCAGAGGAGGTCGCGGCGGTGGTCCCCGCCGAGAGCCATTCGAGGGTGAAGCTCATTCTTTCTTCGGGCAAGTCCAACAAGTCCACCCTCTCCTCGCAATTCACGGTACGCTAACAACGCTGACAGCCAGGGCCAAGCCATCCCTCAGCCTGATGCCGACGTCACCCGCCTGGAGAATGAGATCATCAAGACCCATCAGACGAAGGACGATGCCCTCATCAAGAAAATGAGCGGCATGAAGCTCACCCAAGGCAGCGTCAACGCTCTGATGCCTCGCCGTCCTGCCTATGGCACCAAAGGCAAGGCTGTCATCGTCTGGGCCAACTACTTCAGGTTGACCGTTAAGCCCAAGGTTCTCTTCCGCTACAATCTTGAAGTCCGCAAGGGCGAGAAGGAGGAGGAAGCGGCCCCTGAGGTGGATCCCAAGGGCAAAGGCAAGGCCAAGGCCAGCGGCGACGGTCCCGCTGCCACCATTCCAGCGCGCAAACTGAAGCTCATCCTGCAGCTTGCTGTCGACGAGCTCCAGCGACTCGAGGGGCCCAAGGCTGTTCTCGCGACCGAGTTCAAATCCCAGCTTGTGTCTCTGAACAAGTTGAAGCTCGAGAAGAACCCCATCATCGTCAAATTCAAGGCCGAAAGCTCCAACCGCGAAGATGTCTACAACGTCAAGGTCGTTGGCGAATCAGAAGCCCCGTTGGAAGCCATGGCCCAGTACCTCCAGACCATGATCGACACTAGCGACCCCAACGAGGAGCACTTCCCCCGATACGCTACGTCCGTGGATGCCCTTGGCGTCGTGCTCGGCTTCACCCCAAGGCAGAATGAATTAGTCACTGCCATTGGCAAGGGTCGATTCTTCCCGTGGGGTCCCGGTACGGCTAACTCGCAGCTTGGTTATCAGAACCCTCTCACAGCCATTCGGGGTTTCTTCCAGAGTGTCCGGCTCGGTACAGGCAGGGTCCTCCTGAACGTCAACGTAACTCATGGAGTGTTCAAGACTTCTGTAACGATTAGTGAGCTCTGCCGCTGGTTCAACATCAACGTTTTCGGTAAGGGCAGTCCCAACGACGTCAATCGCGCGCGAAATAATCTGCGTATTCTCTCCAAGTTCTTAGCCAGAACCCGTTGTGAGATCGAGTACCGCAATTCCAAGGGCGAAATGACGCGGTCCAAGCGGGCGGTTCAAGGGCTTGCTTGTAAGCACGATCTCTCTCGACCCCCTGTCGACAGCACTGTCTTCTTCGCCAAGGACTTCCACTATGGTGGCCCTCAGGAAGTCAGCTTCAGGATCGATCCCGAGGATGGTCAAAAGACGGTCATGGGCAACAAGCCACCCGGCAACTACAGCGTTGCGCAATACTGGCAATGGAAGTACGGTCAAGCTCCTGACAAGTCCATGCCGCTTGTCAACGTGGGCACGTCTGCCAGGCCCTTGTTCTTCCCAGCCGAGAAATGCACCATTCTTGCCGGGCAAGCGGTCCGCTCCAAGCTCACAGGTGATGAGACGACGGTCATGCTAGACTTTGCCTGCCGCTCTCCCTTCGCAAACGCCGTTTCCCTGACCGTGGACAGCGCTCAAGCTCTGGGTTTCGACAAGCCTCTTCTCAAGGACTTTGGCATCAGCGTTGACAGAAAGCTGTTGTCGGTCAACGGCCGTGAGCTGATGCCGCCTGCCATCACCTACGGCAACGCGAAGACGCTCCAAACTCGAGCTGGTTCTTGGAACATGCTGAATGTCAAGGTTGCCAAGCCAGGCCCCAAGATTACATCCTGGAATTGGGTTCGCCTTATCGAGGGTCAGGGGGAACCCCATATACGCACTCCACAGGTTGCCGGTTCCGTTCAGGAGTTTGTGCGGTCCCTCAACACCAGTGGTATTGCTATGGACACCCAGGCGCCGAACACCCCTCACGAGATACGCTTTGAGCGTGGTAGCGAAAGGCAAGACATCCGTAAGGCTCTCGTTTCGATTCAAAACCACCTTCAGCAGACCAAGGGAACCACAAAGAACTTCTTCTTGCTCGTCATCCTCCCCAAGCAAGACACAACCTTGTACGGCGCCATCAAGTCTCTCGCCGACACGGAATTCGGTTTCCACACTGTCTGCTCTGTGGAGAAGACGTTCATCAAGGACAGCTTGCAGACTTTTGCCAATATTGGTCTGAAATGGAACCTGAAGAATGGCGGTAATAACCATCTCGTGAAGGACTCGATCGACATCATCACCTCGGGCAAGACCATGATCGTTGGCTACGACGTCACTCATCCCACGAACATGCCAAATGACAAGAACGCCGCGCCCAGTCTTGTTGGTCTCGTCGCAAGCGTCGACAAGGAATTGGGACAGTGGCCTGCTGTTGCGTGGGAGCAGGGGAGTCGTCAAGAGATGTTGGGCGAAGAGCTGGTTGACGCTTTCAAGTCTCGGCTGGTCCTGTGGCGTAGCCGCAACGCTAATAAGCTTCCAGAGTTTATTATCATCTACCGCGACGGCGTCTCGGAGGGCCAGTTCACCCAAGTTTTGACGGTCGAGCTGCCGTTGATTCGTAAGGCATGCGCTCAAGTTTACCCCGCCAACCAGCGTCCTAAGCTGTCCATCATCGTGTCTGTCAAGCGTCACCAGACCCGCTTCTATCCCACTTCGGAACTGAACATGGATGCGAAGTCGCGCAACATCAAGAACGGCACAGTGGTCGACCGTGGTATCACACAGGCTCGCTACTGGGACTTCTTCCTGACGGCTCATACTGCCCTGAAAGGAACAGCGCGCCCTGCTCACTACACGGTACTGATGGATGAGATTTTCCGCGAAAAGTATGGCGTTGGTGCCCCGGCAGCGGACCAGCTGGAGAAGGTTACACACAACCTCTGCTACCTATTCGGCCGCGCTACCAAGGCTGTCAGCATCTGCCCCCCAGCATACTACGCGGACATTGTTTGCGACAGAGCTCGCGTCCACCGCCCTGATCTCTTTGACGTGTCAGATGCGGCGTCGACCGCCACCGGTGTGTCCCAGCCGCAGTCTGTGGGGCCCACGATCCAGGTTCACCCAAATCTGCGTGACACCATGTATTACATCTGATTATGACTCGTTGAGCTCAAGTCGTTTATCGAGTGGAAACAGCGATTGGAGGTAGCGTTTTGGCCATAGATGAGTTTTCATGGCTGTTATGAGTAGCGGATACAGAAAAAAAAGTAGGATGGCTTCGTAGCTTGAATACACCAGAAAATCACAAACGGCTTGTTGTCCAACAGATGGTGATGTGAAGCTCGTCCTCGGCGTCCTCGGCCGAGCCCGGCGTTGCCGCCGGCCCGGACCGGAGCAATATCATTGGCCTCACATTGACGTCAGTGGGGTTGGAAGGGGTCTGAGGGGCCGAGTTACAGCATACCTTAAGGCCAAGGCTCCAGCGGCGGGGTAGTAGCTATGACCTGGCTGACAAAATAGCAGTGACGAGATGCTGGAGCTTGTGAGGAGCTCGTCATGCACTTTTTTATGTCCGAAAAAGCTCCTCCGAAGCTTTCGTCCCCGAAGCCTGCGCCAGCTGCAATTTCACAAACTTGCACATCTGTTTCCATGAACTCCCTCCGAGGCCTGCAAAGAATCAAGCTTATTCAGAATACACTTAGCACCAAACCCCGTGGTAGGATACGGTTCCATTCGGAGATGTGCTGCACGCCTTTTACTGACATTCATGCTTAGGACGAATCAGTCAATTCGCGACCATGGCCGCCACCACGGATGTGAAGAACTACAAGTTCAACCACTCGATGTGAGGTCCTGATTCAAAATTTGCCGCCCACGAAACTAACCCAGACCAGGATCCGAGTGAAGGACCCGAAACGCTCCGGTACGCGTTTACCAATCGCCGCGCCGTAACGCAGCAGACTAACCAACTCACTCTCAAGTCAAATTCTACGAGACGCTCGGCATGTCCGTCATCAAGGAGATCAAGATGCCCGAGGCCAAGTTCGACCTGTACTTCCTGGCCTACAACTCACCCAAGGCCGTCTCAGCCGGCAACGGCACCTTTGACCGCGAGGGCATCATCGAGCTCACCCACAACTACGGCACGGAGTCGGACCCCGAGTACAAGATCAACAACGGCAACGCGGAGCCCCACCGCGGCTTCGGTCACACGTGCATCAGCGTCGACAACATCCAGGCCGCCTGCCGGCGCCTCGAGGACGCCGGGTACACCTTCAAGAAGAAGCTCACCGACGGCAAGATGCGCCACATCGCCTTCGTGCTGGACCCCGACGAGTACTGGGTCGAGATCATCGGACAGAGGCCGGTCGAGGAGACGGAGAGCATCGAGGAGACCGACGTCACCACGTACAGAATGGTTCGTTGGGGGACGGTGGGACGGGAGGGAAACGACGAACCGGGCTGACGAATGACAGAACCACACCATGCTCCGCGTCAAGGACATCGAGAAGTCGCTCAAGTTCTACCAGGAGGTCTTGGGCATGACGCTCATCCGCAAGAGCGAGGCCAGCGACTTCACGCTGTTCTTCCTCGCCTACGGCGACCTCGGGGAGGGCGAGAGCCAGGCCCAGCGCGAGGGTATCCTCGAGCTCACCTGGAACCACGGCACCGAGAAGGACGAAAGTTTCAGCTACCACAACGGCAACGATCAGCCCCAGGGCTTCGGTCACATCTGTGAGTCGTATCTGTCATGAGATGCTCAAGGGGTTCGAAGCGCTAACTACGGGCAGGCGTCACCGTCGACAACATCGACGCTGCGTGCCGGCGTTTTGAGGACCTGAAGTGCAACTGGAAAAAGCGCCTCACCGACGGTCGCATGAAGAACGTCGCGTTCCTTCTGGATCCCGACAACTACTGGGTTGAGGTCGTGCAGAACGAGAAATTTGCCGGCAAGGACAACTTCTAGTCCTCATCCGCAACGAAAAAGTCATGAGTTTTGCAGTCGTGGTTTGAGATGTGGGATGGCGTTCAGTTGAGACAACGGGTGGGTGAATGATTGTTCATCGGCGAGGCGTATGAAAAGCGAGGTTTGTCCTCTGGAAGCTAGTCCCTGGTGGGAGGTGAGATGACTTGTGGCGGAGAGACCTGAAAAACGGTCGACATAGCAGACCGAAATCAAATAATGTCACATGATCAAGTAAACGTTCTCATTATTCCAAACTCAATTGAGGTTCGCGGGACGGTGTTCTGACGATGCTGAGTGAGATCTCACCCGACAAGCACGGCGGTGTTTCCTCGGATAACCCGAAATTGTGGAATCATGGTGCCCTGGACTCCAGGGCAGCAGTGATTCCGTGCTGTGGCGATGCAGGAGCCGTGTGGCGCCCCCGCCAAAATGGAATCGTTGACGCAACACCCCGCGGACCCTGTAAATACCTACGTCCCGCCCGAGCTCCGATTTGTCACTACTCACACTTGACGACAGTAACCTCTTGTGCATAAACCTCACCCAAAACCCCCACCTGTCACTTGCCTTCATCTGCAACCGGTTCACAGCTCCCAGCACTTCGAACAAGACATCATCGGTGTGAGATTTCCGCAAATGCGATTCTCGCCCTTCCTTTCAACTCTCGTCTACACCTTTTCCAACCTCACCCGCGTCCGCGCCCCGCAGCTCGCCGCGGTCCGGCAGCCTTTCGTCACTCGTCCTTTGCGCGCTTCTATGCCTAGTATCCCGTTCCTGGGTGCTTTGTTCGGGTCTTCTTCTTCTTCTTTTTCTTCTTCGCAGGACAACATGTCGTATCCTGACAAGAGGTCCGAGGACGAGTGGAGAGCTGTGTTGAACAAGGGCACGTGACTTATATACCTAGATAATTTCTCGCCGTGATCACGGACCGAGTGCGTGCGTGCGTGTGTGTTCGGAACGAGCTGACAAACGACGCAGAACAGTTCCGCGTCCTCCGCCAAAAGGGCACGGAGGCCCCCGGCTCCGGCACCTACGACAAGCACTACCCGTCCGAGGGCGTCTACGCCTGCGCGGGGTGCTCTGCGCCGCTGTACAAGGCGACCCACAAGTTCAAGTCGGGCTGCGGCTGGCCCGCGTACTTCGACTCGCTGCCGGGCGCCGTCGTCAGGCACGAGGATCGGACTCACGGCATGCTGAGGACCGAGATCACTTGCGCCAACTGCGGCGGGCACCTGGGGCACGTGTTCAAGGGAGAGGGTTTCGACACGCCCACCGACGAGAGGCACTGTGTGAACAGCGTCAGCTTGACGTTCTCGCCTGACGAGAGCAAGGCCGGGGAGGCGAGGGAGAGCAAGGCTTGAGTTGCTTCAGACAGTAAGAGCGACGGTGTGGGACGTGTAGGGCTGGCGGGTTTCGTCGAACACGCGAGGTAGGGGAAAGACAGAGTTTGGTGGCCGTGGTCTGTTTCGGTGTTGTCATTAGGTCTTGCAGAATCAAGAAAACTTTGGAACGGAGCCTGAACCCGTAGAAACTATGAAGCATGATATCGAAGGGCTGAGTGTAGTGTCCTGGGAGTATGTACTTTAGTAGTTGTGGATAGGTAGGCAACCACGTAACCCTAACCCGACTTACAGATCCCTATAAAGTTAAGTATATAAGCTTTATAGTAACTATAAGTTATCTAGTTTGAGCTTGTGGACTCTGCCATAAATGGCCAGGCACCAACCAAAACTTCCTCAAGTCTGGTTCTCAGTGAACTTACCCTCATTTCCAAAGCAAAACCAGTCTCCGATCATCACTCGTATGTTTCCAACTGGGTGTATTTTGCCATATCAGACTCCTTTTTTTTGGACGCAACGACGCAAGTGATGTGTGAACAATAACGAAAAGAATACCGTCACGAGATAACAAAACTACGCAGCAACATGGACAGCGAACGAGTTGCGAGACACGCTATGCAGAGCACACATCGTTTACGGAGAAAGATTTTTGGGTTTTCGTCTCTCGCGGCCTACCAGAGTTCCTGAAACCTTGACTCGGCCACGAAACCGTAGATTCTCAAAGTCAACCCGAAGCCCGGGAGGTGGGGGGGCAGTGCTATCTCCGTTGAGCACCGGGACAGGCTATATCTTCAAGACGATTCCCCGGTTCTGTAAACGAAATTACATGCTACACTATCCAAAAACATAGTTCTTCATTCTCCTCTTCATTCTCCAAAACAGACGTCTTACGATACATTCCCGCAGCACGCTTACACCGGCACAACCCCAAAACACACACACAACATGGCAGCCCGTTTCAACAACTACAATAGCAGCAGCAGCAGCAAAGCTCAAGAAGACACCAACATGGACGACGTTCAAGAGCATATCGCTGTGTCCGAGCCCCCGGTCCAGCCCGCGGCCGGCTCCTCAAACAACAACGCCAACACGTCGAGACGACGCGACCGTCGCAGCTACCGCGTGACCAAGAACTCGGGTTCAGCAAAGCAGCAGTCGTCGTCAACCGCCTTCAACGGATCCAAGAAGCGTTTTCTGGGATCCGCAACTGCTGCGTCCCGAAAGCCGGAGAACGACTGTCGTCAGACAGCCGACCGCACACGAGCCGAGAGCTCGGATGCCGCCGAGTCCCACGGGTCCATCTCGGAATGTGAAGAGCAGAACCAAGACGAACACGCCGTCGGAGGGGGAGGGGTGGGATCCCAGATCGGACTCGCAAATGAAATCCACCAAACCGAGTCTGCCTACGCGGCCGACGACGAAGGCTCGGATGTGCCTACGAACAATGTCCTCAACCACATCCACAACAACATCAACCACAATAACATCAACCACAATAACATCAACCACAATAACATCAACCACAATAACATCAACCACAATAACATCAACCACAATAACATCAACCACAATAACATCAACCACAATAACATCAATAACGACGCTATCGCTCTTCCTACCTATGGCGCCCACAACATCCCGAGAACCAAGCCTCCGAGATACAGGGTGAGGATCGACTCTGCTGGAGTGGAGCGTCGCGAGCTGAGAATACTGAGCTCCTACAAACGGGCTGACGGGAAGACTATGATCCGAATTTTGAGCGCTGAAGTCGCGGCATTGATATTGGATCTGGAATAAGCAGGTTGTAAGAAAAGGGTGGGGGGTGGCTGTCGCAAATGAGGCGACGTTTGAAAGTTTGGTTTTCATTGTGTGGCTTTCGTAACTGCTTGGTACCTTACGAGGGTGCCTGGAGGGGTGCCTGACGAGGACCTAAAAAAACATGGTGTAAGACGAACGGGTTCGCGCGTGGCTGGCAAGGAGTCCATGTCGGGTATTGACTTGTCTCTGTATTATCCATTATACTTGAAATCGAGCAAAGTCTACAGGCCAGTCTAACGTGTGCAATTGTAGCAACACCATCGTGAGCTCCTGCAAATCCCAAGTACTGTATCCCTTCGTTAGTAAATCTTGTGACTCATCTTGGTCAATCCATGTACATCTTCGCGATTAGTTTCTCAATCAACGTCGGGTCCAGCACGGAAGAGCCATGACAATTCCTCGCGGCCTGGACTGAACTCTCGATTTTCTTCATCATCTCATCTACCACTCTCTGGGTATGTTCGTTGGAATCAGGGTTCTCAAGCCACAGGCGATAAGCGGCCTCCCCAGCAAGGTTAGTCTCCCACAGCAACATTGACTTTGCGACGAATAGTTCCGAGTCGCAAATCTTATTAGTAATAAACGTTTCCCCGTCGGTATTTTCCTGGACGATACCTTGGCTTGCCGCTGGTTGCGCATGAACGTCAGCAGTTCTTTGGCCTTCGGTAGCTCCAACAGATGTGATTGGGTTGTCTGCCTGCAATTGCTGGTTGTTATCATAATTGGTAGTCTGTGTCGCCAAAGTTTGATCTGCTTCAGCTTCAGCACATTCCGTTGGCGCAAAGGCACTACACTGGCTGCTGTTGTCGCTAGCGGTAAGTTGAGAACTTTCTTGCTGGGTGCCAGATGCGATGGACTTTGCTTTACCGCGAGAATGTCCATGTCGTTTGCCAGAAGATTTGCGCAACGACATTACCGGATCTTCGGCAGAGGTGGTTCTGATACCTAGATTCGCAGGTTCGTCTGCCACTGGTTGTTGTGAACGAAAACCAGGCTGAGATGGTAAAACTGGAACTGGAAGTGGTGTGGTAGAAATGGGGTTTGGTAGCAAGTCCGCCTTCTGCCGCTTGCCATCCTGCTCACCGACCTCCTCGTCTTGTTTCCTCTTTGTGGTTCGCAAGATTATGCGTCCTCGTGTGTTAGTGCTCGCTAATGAGTCCCTCGATACTGCCGTGTTTGTCGCTGATTTTTCAAGATTGGTTGTCTCCAGAACCGCGGCACTTATGTTGGAACGAGGCTGCGACGATTCTCGATTGCTCTGGTCAACGATCCGGGGCGTAGACCTGCCCGACGAGTTTGCGAACGGCAGGACCCGACGAGGAGGGAGATCAAGTTCTTGATCAAAGTTTGATATGGGTCGTCGATTAGACAGTGGTCCATCGTCAAGTGCAAGATTATCATTCTCTCGAGTGGGACATTGTGAGGGCAGCTGCTGGAATGTCGTTGACGACTGCAGAGAATTCCCCGGCGCCATGTTTGGGGAAAGGTACCCAGAAGGGCGTCTGCTAGATGACAGCGGAACAGTTGCCTCATCATCCTCAAGCAATCTCGAAAGTCCCGGTCCTGGTCTCGCTGTGCTCCTGAAGGCACCCTGCGTGCGGGAGGTGGGAGGAGAAAACCCACGGTTTTGAGCGACATATCTCGATGATAGCTCATTGTTCGCACGCGAAGTCGTTGACATAGGAGTAATGCTGGACTGTCTGGAAGGTTGCATATGAGATTGCGCCATGCTTCCTTGTCGAGAAACGGGGGTGACACTGCCTGTTCGATGAAAAGATTGGATACTGGATGATCGATACGGGGCCCCGGCGCTGCTGTGATCATAACGATAAGGATTATGGGCAGAAGACTGAGACCTTTGCTCTCTTGGAGCGTCGAATAATGAAGGGTCGGCTGTCTTGATACCCGAAGACATTTCCCCGTAGCCCGTGGACAGTGATGGTCGGGCACCTGATTGGGGCGGTCTTAGAGATGGAATCGGCCACCCCTCGTTCTGAAACTTGCACAACAGGTCTTTGAAGTCGGACTGTCTCTTGAATCGAAGAGAAGTCTGCCATCCAATCGGCGTTTCGTCCTAATTGCTTTAGATTCTACACTTGAGGCGAAGCAAGAACGACAGACTTACTTCAACAGAGTGCCACCGGATGACGAGGAGAAAATCTCCATCGGAACGACAAAGCTTGTAGTCAAAGTCAGATCTTCTCCCCCCGTCGAAGCTTCCAAAGTTGAGTTTCTACTCAAATGTTAGGAAAATGGCGCGCCACTGGATTGTCAACATACAAGCGTGCCGACTTGTCTGGGCACGAGAAGTACAAGGTCTCGGTCTTCTTGCGTCGGTTTTGTCAAATGATGACCTCGAATGAGCAGCCCCTCAAACTTCACGCCCAAAACGCAATTGAACTTCTCCGAGTCCAGGACCCATTGTGAAGAGTGATCCCGGACTCTCTTTCGGAGCTTACACTGCTCAAGGCTGTACTCCCACTGCAGAGGTGGCATCTTGACGTTATTAGAAGTCAAGGAGTCGGGGAATGGGCGTCCTTCCTAGCTCCTATGCTGCTGGTTAGTTGTTACAGTAGTAAGTCAGCCGCAGCAATTACGCGGGCTGTCAAAGACGCCGTGGGATTCAACTACCTTTCCGAGGTGTAGAATGCGTAGGGCTGGGCGTTTGGAAGGTACCGCAGACCGAGCAAGGGTTCTGCCCCGTCTACATCGGCAGAAGGCAGCTTGGGTGGGGCGGAAGTGCAGCTCCAATGGAACTAACCGCTTTGGGTTATTTGCTGGCTGTCCCGTCTTATCAGCACGTGCCGATAACCAGAGTAGCGACGGGGGGACTTTTCAACGTCTGGTCCGTCGCGAAAACACGCTCGGTTGGTTGTCTCCGGCGCATCACTTCCCGATCGCAAAAGGCCCCTCTAACCTCCGCGAACACCCACCCACCCCAACCCATTGCGTGATGCAAATTCAAAACCTTCAAACTGTGACCAGGCAGCACCCATCGGAGTCCAAAGACAATACACGAACGCGGTTGCGACAACTCTACGCAACACCTTGCGGCTCTCCTGAGGCGTCACTGACGGGCTGTGAAGCGCAATTCTCTGCCCATCAGACGGTCAGTTCAATGGATGATGAGTCATTTTATAGCGAACCCTGGCTTGGTTAACAGATTCTTGACAGGTTGACAGGTTGGCCTCACCCATCCAAGATGGCGCCGTCCAAAGAAGAGCCCGAGGTCTCGACGCACACCATCGACCGAACCCCAGAGTATGAAGAGTTCATGAATAAGCTCAAAGCATATCATCAAGAGCGAGGTACCACTCTCGAGGCTGAACCCAAGGTTGGACCCATCTTCCTTGACCTCTACAAGACGTACAACCACATCGTCGAGAACGGCGGATACGACAAAGTGTCTGAGGAAAAGTTGGCATGGCGTCGAATGACAGAACAACTCGGCATACATGGCGCCAACATCGCCGCGACTGCCTTCTCCCTTAAGGAAAAGTACTACAAGAATCTTGCGGCATACGAGATCAAATTTCATCATGGCAAGGAACCGCCTCCAAAGGACATTCTGGAAGATGTTTCGGCCAAGGGCGGTGGTCTTCTAAGCCGCACGAGGGAGAACTTCCGGGGCAAGCGCGATAGTGGCGCGGTTGGTGACTCGGCAGCGGCCTCTGGCGACGATGCTACTCCGTCTCGAGAACGTCCAACTCCCGACGCTCCCCCTTCGTCTAGTGTTAGAGCTTCCCGTGGACTGCGTGAAGCGCCCCCTCAGAGAGTCATCTTTCAACCAGACACAGGCCCATCCAGACCAACTCGCCAGGCCTCCGGCCAACAGCCGACGCAAGCAAGCACTCCTTCCTCTACCAACCCAACAGGTGTCCATCACACACCTACGCAACAAGTTCAGCATACCCCAGTTCCACTTCCTCATCAACCGCGACCCGCCCCAAGAGGCCCCAGCAGCAGCTTCAATCCGGCCAATGGCGAGAATGTATCTCAAGCGATTGACATGTACGTTCCACGGTCGTTGCAACAACCGCAACAGCAGCAGGCGCTTCCCATGCGACCGATTGAGACCCCGAGCAACAACCCGGCAGAGTTCGCTCGACGCCGACAAGTGGCTCGGTCTCTCCTCGAGCCGCCGCGCCGGACAGGACCCCACCCGGGAGGTAAGCAGCCCCCAAATTCGTGTCCAATATGTACACTCGCTAATTTTGTTACAGTCGGATTCGAGGGACCGAACATCTACATTCGCTGTCTCATGGCTCTGCGCTCAAACATCTTCGAAGAACAGCAGTTTGCGTTGTACCATCTCGTGAAGATCTCCTACGAACGTCACGACAAGTTCAAGTTCGAAGGTTTCCCCGGGCTCAGCGAAGGTCTTGTCGAAAAGGTCCTCGAGATTGGTAGCTACTTCTACGACGTGAAGTGGAAGATCTCTTGGATATCTCAGTTGACCGGGGAAAGCATCGGCACTCTCGATGGCAACGAGGGCACCGACGACATCCTGGAGCGCATCGACTCCCTCGAAACCAAGGAGCTTAATGAACACCTTGTTCCCGCACATCTTGCCGATAAAATGGTTCTCATCAACGAAGCTGCTCTGACGTTGAGAAACATGTCTTTGCTTCGCGAGAACGCTTCGCATTTGGCTGATTTCCTGCCCATCAAAGACTTGATCTGCATTGTCCTGAGCCTTCCGAAGCACGAGTGGGTGGTGGAGCTGAAGCATGCGATGCTCGACATTGCCGAGTCGATAACACCCAACATGGAGATTGACTCTAGTGATCCCTTGTACAAGGTCCTCATGTGGCACCTGCGCGATTCTGACGACCGTGGCGTGATTCTCACGTCCCTCCGCGCCCTCGGACGGATCTCGATGAACTTCGAGGCGACTAATAAGCTTGACAAGGTTCCTTCTGCCGTCCTGACCAAGATCAGCGACCTCATGTTGCTGAACGACGATGAACTAATGGACGCCTGTCTCGACTTCCTGTACCAATACACCGCAGTCGTCGGCAACGTTGACAACCTCGTCAAGTCTCTCAACTGCGAGCACCTGGTTCAACAGTTGGTCCGTCTGCTTTCACACAACGCTAGACGGTACCAACATGAGACCAGCTTGCGGCCCCCGTTCAAGCCGCGGCAGACGGATGACCCCGCGGCTATGCCCGAAGACCTGCTGCAAGATCTTCTCAAGCTGGAAGAGCCTGAGCGTTGCAACCAGTGGGTCAAGTGTTTCTTCGAAGAAGATAAAGACTCCTTCGTCACACAGATTGCAGCTTGGCAGGCTTACCAGAACGCTTTCAAGGCAGCGCTCCAGAAAGCAGGCCAACCGCTCATCACCCCGGCAGACTTTATTAGAAATAGCTGTTCTGTCTACAAGGGCTCCAAGGCTGAGGTCTGGCATGGCTCGGGGGCTCCAGGGGAGATGCAGCAAAAGTTCATTATACACGGCATCCGTTGCAGACTCGAGCCCGTCGGTCTTGACGGCAAGGTGTTCCTCCGCTGCCTCTGGGATGTCCCACACGTATCCAACGGCACCACTGTGAAGTGCGGCCACTTCTTTGGGACGAACGAGACCATGTGGAAGCACGTCGTCTCCACCCATCTCAACTGGACTCGCAACGAGAATGGCAACTTCGACAACAAGGAGGAGGAGCTCAGATGCCAGTGGGCCGACTGCCAGAAGTATGCGACGCCCACCAAGATGAAGCGCGCCGAGCTGAGCCATCACCTCCAAACCCACTGCTGCCAGATTTTCAAGGGGATCGAGATCAACAAGAAGAAGTCCCCTCCCGGATCCCAGCCCGGCGACACGTTGGTCTTCCAGTACGAAGAGACGGCCTCCATCCAAGACGAGCAGAACCCTGCCGCCGGTCCCCAAGCTGCTGGCATTCCGCTCAGTGCCGTCCTCATCCTCCGCAATATCGCGCGCAACGTTGTCAAGACGCCTGCCCAGGAGGACCTCCTCAAGCTGCACGAGCTCGGAGGCGAGGGCGGCGGCTGGAACGAGCGCCTGTTCCGGACTCTCCTCCCCCGTCTGTACGAGATTATGACCGAGAACCGAAATCTGGTGAGCCAACGCGTCTTGGAAATCCTCACAAATACTGGAATGGCTAACTTTCCTAGGCACCGTACATTGTATCCCTTATCCAGTTCATCGAAGCTGAGAGAGACAACTGAAGCCGCGTCGATGGACGAGTGTAACGACACGAAGGCGGCTTTTCCAAATTTTTGTAATTCTCATGTGTGCAGGTTAAATACCCAGGCGTTGGCGAATGGGGCCGATATTGGGGATAGCATTTTACAGGAAGTGGAGCCGGATAATGCAGAGCGCAAGGCAGGAACAAAGTCGTCGTGGGATGAGTGGCTATTAATCAGCAGGCAAATCATTCTTTGCCAGTCGTAGGGTGTAGCATGCGTGTAGTCCAGGATAGCGGAATTGACAGATGGAAAACACCACGAGGAGCAGCACATGCCAAGAAACCCACCACCACAAACAATTTGAAGAAAGCCGTAATGTCAGCCTCGTCTTTGATCGTCGCGAGGCAAACATATTAAGAAGAAGAGAGAGAGGGAGAAAACACCCAATGAAGAAAACCCCTCCCTGATGGCGATCCACGCCACATTATCCCGACTTAGAGTTCATCTCATATCAAAGTCTTATGCTCTGAGGCCCTCCTGGACGCGTACGCAAAATGCACATGCAACACACACACACACACACACACACACATACATACATGATTGACAGCAGGGAGCAGAGGCAAGGGCCGGGCCGAGGGGGATCGTGGTTCCCGTTAGTTGTTGGTTGGTGGGTGGATCGTTTATAGTTTTTTTTGGGGGGGAGGGGACTGAGGGTTTCCCCCCCCCACGATATCTACGCTACTGGGAACTAGGCTAGGCCCTCCACAGAATCCACATCGTGGAACTGTGTGCAGTACATGGAAGGGTTCAATTGACTCGGTATCCACTTTGGCGTGACTTCATGATGAGCTCTCCCTGGACGAAAGCACAGGCTTTTTGAAAGCAGGTGCAAGCGGCGAGGCTGCTTTTGAGACACTCACCATATGACACAGGTCACATCGGACAATCACATGCTGGAGAGGTTACATCACTTTTTGGCGGCACTGTGATGTACCTATGAAGTGAAACACAAAGGTGTGTCCTGGATTCTATCCTGCCATCATCTGTCTGCCTCCGTCTATCCGGGAAACCCAGAGTCCAAGCCTTGTATCTTTTTCTATCCTCTTGTGGATGTTCCCAAAGCCACAACAAAGCCCACTAACCCAGAAAAGAACCTTTGTCCAAGGATCCAAAGAATCCCTGAATGTTGGTTCCATCCAATTGACACATCCCGTTTTTGAGACTCCTAAAACTGCCTTGCCTGCTTGAAAAACACACTCGACGATGGGGAAAAGCCAAATTGATTAGGTGCCGTGTGACCCTTGGCGCTGGGGGTATAGTCCCGGACTTTAGCAATGACTGTAGAAAAAAGCAACACAAGGAAATCGGCACGAAGTCGCGGAACGATGCGACCAATGATGAGGCGGTGGTGCTGGATCCACGGGTACCACATCTGCGCGAGGCAGACATACCGGAAATGTAGATCAGCGATGCCTCCCATGGCAAGGCGTAACGTTTGCCAAGAAGGAATTCGAAATGCCGAAGACCATGGTGCTGTAAATTGGCAGACGAACGCTTGCCAACTTCGTGCGATGTCGCTCAGCAGCAAAGCTGAAAAGACGTCCTTGCACGCGCTTAGTAGCAAGTGTAACCACCGTCAATGATGACGTTGGAGCCAGTCATGAAGCTAGAGGCGTCACTGGCCAGGAAGACGCAGAGACCGTTGAGGTCATCGACAGCGCCAAGGCGGTCCTGGGGAGTGAGAGACTTCCAGATCTTCTTCTGGGCATCAAGAGCAGGAACACGGTTGAGGGCAGTGTCCATGTAGCCAGGGGAGATGCAGTTGACACGGATGTTGTACTTGGCCCACTCAGCAGCCAGAGACTTGCCGAACTGGATGACACCGGCCTTGGAGGCGTTGTAGCAGGACTGCTCCTGAGGGTAGTTGACAATGCTGCCAGACATGGAGGCAACCAAGATGATGGAGCCAGGCTTGCCAGACTTCATCATGGCGCGGCCAACGGCCTGGGACATGAGGAAGGATCCAGTCAAGTTGATGTCAATGAGACGGCGGAACATGGCGGGGTCGTAGGTCTCGGCCTTGATGTTGGAGCTGTTCAAAGACGTATGTTAGTGGGGCTGCTTAAGCGAAAGGGGGAATGTTGTGCATTTTGTGCACACCGCAGTGTGGGGAATGACGTACTCGGCGATACCAGCTGAGTTCACCAGAACATCAGGAGCACCGTAGAGCTCAACAACAGAGTCGACTGCAGCATTGATGGCACCGCCGTCACGGACATCCACCTTAAAGAAGGTGACGGGCAGGCCGGTCTTCTGGTGCAACTCTGCTGCAGCTTCGTCACCCAACTCCTGGTTGGCATCGAAAATGACAAGGGCCTTGGCACCGGCCTCGGCACAAGCGCGAGCCATGTAGTTGCCCAGACCACGAGCACCACTACAAAATCTAGTTAGGAAAAATGCCCAAACATGCTTTCCTCGAGGTTGAAAAAGTCAATTGGCATGGAAAAACTTACCCGGTGACGATGATGGTCTTGCCCATGACAGACAGCTTCTGCATCATGGGAGGCATGGAGTCGAAGGTCTTGCGGGTAAGAGGGACGACGTTGTCGTTCTCAGGAGTAGGAAGGGGCGACTCGGTGGGAGGGCGAGAGTCGTGCTCGCGGACGGGGATCGAGAAGTGGTCCGACTGTCCAGTACCCTTAGCATCGGGAGCATAGACCGACACAGGGATCTCCTTCTCGCGGACGACATCGCTCTTGAAGGCAGGAGCAGAGATCGAGAAGGGGCGAGCTGCCTGGCTGCGAATGGCGACGCGGGGAGCGAAGCGGGTAGCGAAGCGGGTAGAGAAACGGAGGGCAGAGCGGGCGGCGGCCATTTTTGCTGCTGTCGGTCGAGGAGGAGTAAGGATTCTTATCAAAGGATTGGGAATGAAAAATGAGAATGCTGTAGGGTAGAGTATACAGACGCAAAGAGCTGTTTGACCGTTGATGGAAGCGCGAAGATGGGAGGTTTGCGCAAAGGTCAGGCTTGTTGCGGTGGAAGAAGAAAGTAAAATGGGATGTGGATGGGAGGAAAAGCAGGACGAAGATGTCTGAGCAGGAGCGCGTCCAAGTTGATATAGGTCCAAAGGGGGGGAAGGGGAGAGCGTGGCCCGTGTGAGGTCAGCTCTAGCAAAGGAGGGAAGGAGGGAAGGAGGGAAGGGGCAGCCGGGTTTTCTGGAGAGTGAGGTGAGGTCAGTCTGAGAAAGTACAGTTGGCTCAATATTCTGGTGCGGCAGTTACGAGTGAGCAAGGTTATTGTTAAGGTGAGGTGAGGAAAGAACGGGGAAGCTACGGTAAGACCCTGCCGTGTTGGCTGACCGGGCTGGGCTCAGCTAGAGGAAAGGCGTCAGAACAGCCAGATAGCCCGTCTTCGTACCTTCCAGCAACAGTTTACGCTATCTGAGGCAGGTACGGTAGGCAAGGTGCCAGAGTGAAGGCCAGTCAAGGTAGCTCCTTCCTACCTAACCTAAGGTACGTTGCAAGACCACGGACTGTGGGTGTGTGGAGAAGCTAGGTAGGCGTACCTAGGTAGTGTGCGGCGATTGCAGAACTGTTCTACCTACCTACCTACCTAGGTATCGTTCCCCCATACCCCAATTTATTTTAGAAGAAAAAGATCCCCCCAGAAATAATTCCATCGTTGCTGGAGCTCATGTGGGTTATACTCAGCAAGGTAGACGGTGAATGGGATTGTTTCGGCCGGTCGGGATGATGGGATGAGATGTGCCCTTTCAGAGATCTGGACGCACCCATTCGGGCTTGCCAGGTGCTTGCCGCTACAGGGGTAGTAGCCGTTCCGTTGCTGGGGTGGGGGCAGCACCATGCGCTGCGACACCCTCCCGTGGGCATCCATACACCAAGGTACGGAGTACATTCAGCGAGATGGGGGTTCTGCCGGTGTTCGGCTCCAAAAACACAGGATGGGGGCTCCAGCCAGGAAATATCAAGGCCGTGAGAGTCTAAGGGTGCCCCCCCTCAAGCACACCCAAACACGGGTACTTTCCAGCTGAAGGGGCCCTGAGATACGACACCCCACGTATCAGACCACCATCTTCCCTTGAGTGACGACCCTGGAGACCTTCTGGAAGGCCCACGATTGAGATAAAAATATGCTACCTGGAAATCTGGATGACCGCGGCTCCGGGACTTCAAGCGGCTGCAGTAGCGGAGTGGAGTGCAGGTGAGGTGAGTGGCGGAGACTCCGTCCGTGAAGGCCGCAGCCAAGCAGCCCGTGTGAGAAGACGCTAATGCAGTGCCCGCCGTAGCGCTGTAGCGTTGAAAACCCCCTTGCGAATCCACCCTACCGTTAATAAGGTAAGGAAGGGTAGGGTAGCGATTGTAGCGTTTTTTAAGGTACGGGTGCAGTACGTCACTGACCATCGTCCCTGTTCCATGTGTGGAGAACAGAAAACCCATCGTGAGACACATTCTGAGCTTAAGGTAGTAAACGGGTCTCTGGATCTACTACTTCTATGATAGCTTGTCGTCGACAGGGGGGTCCCTGATGCCGTTACCGGCCGCAAACTGCATGACAGACGGCAATGACGACAGCATATCAGCCGAAACCATGTTGTCGTGTTGGGAGGAGATGGGATGAAGACTTGCCGCTGTCGTGATGTTCGCCTTTCAAGTCCAGAAAGAAAAGCTTGTGTCGAGTTGAGGCGGGCTTAAACCATCGTTGGGGAGAGTCAGTGGATGCTGCATGCGTAATGCGGGAAGCTAACCCCGGGGCGTCGTGGTAGGCCACCCGACTTGACGGAGCGGAAACCATGATATATCATTTCTGGGATATTGCTTGCTCGCTGGGTTGCTTTCTGCGAGGAACTCTCCAAATATCTCGTTTCCTTCTATCATGCTGTCCTCGAGTCGGGTGATAGGGTTGTAAAGCCCCCTAAATTCGGGCTTCCTGGTCCCAGTTTCTTCTTTGTCTAGTTCTGTTTCCTTAGCTTCTCCAACCAATTCAAGCCAAGGTGTCACTGCTTAAGCTGCAACTTGTTGCTTTCCAATTGTAGGACAATTCAAGTGAAATCAACGGTTGCAAATGCATCATCCGCAGCGTTCTTGACGACAATGTCCACGACAGGCAATCTTTGTTAGGCTCTTCTGCGATGGGTCCCCAATTGCCGCGACCGATCCAGCAGTTCAGATTGATCCTGAGCTTGTTCCCTGGAAGTCGGCAGCAAAGTTGGAAAGACGGATGCCGAAGGCAAACACAAATGGTCCAGTGGCAAATGGCGGCGTGGCGATCCTTGCTTTCCGTGTCCTGCCTCTATTCAATTGCTTTGGGGCACCGGCGGGGCAAATCGGCGCTGTGATGTACTGTAGACGAGAGAGGCTGTCAATTGCTCTCCGCAAAGATCTTTCAGATTGTGCAATCGAATGAGTGTCGCCAAAGCTGAAATCCGTTTCAAACTATTGCAGCTTTCTGTAATTAGCGCCGCAGTTATAGAAAGCCTCTCTCGAAGAAGCTGCAGGGCGCCAGAGTGGGCGAAATCTGGTGCGGAAGGGGTGAGATCTCGTCTTGGCGGTAAGGCTGATCAGAGTTGGCACACATCGGCCGAAACTACCATAGTATTGTGTAGAATTCTGTTTCCTTCGCACATAAGACAATCGCTGCAACGCGAGTCCGCATCGCGCGCAGAACGATGTGCATGAAGAAGGCGGTAACGGCTCACCTGGTCGTCGCCCATCTGTCTGAGATGTATGTGGCTCTGAGAAAACGACTCAGATTCGAAGCACGCTCTCCGATTTCGCTCGAACAGTGGTCGGGGCATGATTGGAATGTCTCCCATTCCCAAGTCCGCGACATTGAGAGGACAATACGCGGGAATTTTTTTGATCAGCTAGCCATGAATTTGATTAAAACCAACGCGATATGTAGCACCTGTTAGAGGCGTGCGTAATCTCGCCGTTGACGGTCGGACAACTTCCTGATATTGGATGCCCCTTCCCCCCCCCCCCCAAAAAAAAAAAGAGGGGGTCCGAAAGTCTGTTTCTGACTACCAAAGTTGCTGAAACGGTGCGTTGTGCCAAGAGACTAAATCGCAACAAGTCTGACTGCTCGGGACATGAATTCTCGAAGGCGTTCCCTTTCTCTATCAGCTCTCGCTATTGATTGAAACTGATAGAATTGAAACATAACAGAACAAACACTTCAATCATTGTGATTGTAACGCCAGACACTAATCTGTCACGGGTCCCATCGAACGTCTCACCCTGCGCGGCATCCGGGACTGATGGTTGATCAGATATTACCATCGAGGAACGAGAAAACGTGGGACGGACAACTGTCTGATGGTGTCGCGTTGCTTCTTTCTCTACTGCACAGTGGCATTCGTCCTCCTGAGCCACCTGGCATGTTGTACTTGTGTACGACCTCTTTTTTTCTTTCGTTTTCCCGGTGGTTTGTCAATACGACTTGAATGCGTTGACACCCAACAGTGTCTAGATCTGTCTGTCTGGACTTGGATGTCGTGAAGCTGATGTGCCCACCGTATGTGTGCTGATCCATCCCTTCGGATAGACGACTTTACTGACGACTTTGGATAGCTCGAGCGGTCTGGTTCTGGAAGATAATCCTACCTGAGACTGGACCCCCATTTCTGTGGCAAAAGCTTGCAGCTCGAGTGCGCTTGGCGCTGTCGGTATGCGCCGGTGCAAGGGTTGACAGCAGAAGGAGACCCTAGTCTCGCCCAGTGAGAGTGTGGGGAGGACCTCTGGAGTGTTGCCGAATTCTTCTTTAGACAAGGTCAAGGCCGCTGGAATTGTATACTATGGTATGGGGGTTTGGTCCAGCCCCGACTTGACATGGGTACGTGTGTGCCCTAGGGCAACAAGTCCACAGCCCAATGGTTCGAGAAATGCTCCGTGTCTCTCGATTCATGCTTGAAATCAGGCAAGGAGATGCGATCGACGGATGTCGTGTGCAAATGTTCTCAGGGCATCTCAATGCAGCTAACTTGCAATTGGCTTGTCCCCAGCTTAGCCGGTTTGTAGTATTCGTATTCAAAGGGGGAAGACAAGTCTGAGATATTGGAAGGACTAAGCGCCGCGGCTGCGATTCCTATTCCCGGTCCGATGGGCCGGTCGCAAGCACCGGTGAGCGTGGAGAAAGGAGACGTTCCACGTCCCTTGTGCATTAATTACCTACATTGGAGAAAAAGGAGGTATTAGCTGCGCCTCACTGAAGCAGCTCATCTGGAAACGTGCCTGGTGGACGTTGCCGGGGAGGAGGATGATTGCTTGCCGGGAAACTAATGATATTGTCAAGGGTGTCTGATTGAAATCGGTCAGATGACAGGAAATTATCTTTTAGTGGTTGCGATGGCCGACTTGGCTCAGACATGCTTGCATGATGAGCCACACCAGAGTTGTTCCTGCCTTTCTTGCAATGATATGAGGCAGATGGGGGGAACAAGGACACTTTTCCAGCGTCCAGTCAAGGTAAGGTAGCAAGAGCCGTCGGGGTGGCAGCTGCTCAATTGGAACTCTTTCCCGGTTACGTAGTTGCGATGCTCCAACTGTTCTGGTGGATTGCACTTAAGGCAGGTACCTCAGGTAGGTAACCTTAGGTACCTAGCTTACATTAACTCAATTTGGCGTGGAACTTCACGATACTCGAAGAACGAGCGGTCTTTTTCCGTGGGGCCGACCCCCAAGTGCGAACCCGTTCTTGAGGCTCTTGTGCTGGCATCCCCGGCCGTCCTAAGTGGCTGTTCCCCGTTTCCCGAAGCTGCCCCAGGTTTTCGTAGAAGCTACTATGCAGAGCTCCCGCAATCCGTCACGATGCATGCACTCAACGCCCCAGGGCCTAGAGCAACGGAGCTTGTCTCCATATGGCGCCAAGGCCGAACCTTAACATGGGAGCTGCAGCACGGACATTCAATCCTTCCATCACAAATATACCCCACAGCTACCCTGGTTGTTTTGTCTTTTTCCACTCGCTCAAGGACCGAACAGATGACCCTTTTCTTCTTTCTTTCTTAAATTCCTTCGCAAGTGCCAAGAGCCTGGCTCTACAATCAGCAGTCACCGCCCATTTGAATGAACAGCAGGCAATGAAACGTCGGTCGCGAAACACTGGGCACCTACGACTTCATCGCCTTTACACACGCAAATCAGCAATCAACGGAACTCACCCGCCTCTTGTGTACCCTGCCGCGACATTGCCTGTACGTGGCATGATGATGGCAGCTAGAAGGGAAAAGTCTGGCAGCTCAGGAGATACCATCTGATACCAACACCCGTCTTGAGAGCCTGCACAAGCTTTCACCGGTCTTTGGCAGGGGTTCGTCTTTTCCCCTCCTTGGCTGCAACGCAACTCTGCGAGTACGCTTACCCCCAACCACACACAACCCGTCTGTCGAGTTTTCGAAGCACAGGGCGAGGCCAGGCCTGCTCTGCTTCATCGTGATCAATCATCAGTCCCTCGCCTCCGCCCCCCCCCCTCCGCGGCTCCAAGTCTGTCATGCCGGAAGTCTAGCGCCGAAACATCCCACGGGTCGCATTCGTCTGTCCAGCATCACGTCTGTGGACCGTCACGTCAACTACACTAACTGGCCTATCCAACCCCGTCCCCGCAGGATGGTTATCTGCGAAGGAGTCAAAAAGTTGGTCTACTGCCTTGGAAAGCAGTTCTCGATCAGTTGAATCCTCGAGACCAACCATGCTCTTTGGCGGTTCTGAGCTCCGCTTTGAACAAACCCTCACTTTGTAATGTTGCAATCCAAAGCTCCGATGGACCTGGATTGTGTACACGACAGGTCATACTGGAGACTGGGCACTGCTCAATCGTGTAAGATAGCTCTGGATTGGATATTTCTTCCAGAGCTATCATATTCCCTAGCCGCGGGTATTGAGCACGGATACTTACTTCGCAGTCTTGTACTACCCAATTAGCCCGGGGTCGACGGACTCGAAAGACAGCTTGGACCGAAGTATTTCTGGGATGCCAATTTCTCGAACCGTAGAGACACGGCGGTACTTTCAGCGACCACCATCACTGTTTACCATGATGCCTCGACTAGGAAAAGTCCTAATCTTGGCCCTGAGCTTTGATACTTCCCACGCGAAGATAGACCCTTGATGAGCATGCAACATGCCAGGTTGAGATACAACTGTGGCGGCAGTATCCGTCAACTACGTCTGAGTCAACCCATTCTAAGAATACTTGTTAGTGGCGTTAACCACTGCCCGCGACCCATCTTGGACCTTCGAAGACCAGATTAGCAAATGCGGCGAAATCGATGAAGCTGGAAATAAACCGATTCCCGCAACGCATTCACGGTAAAGACACGACCATTTATTCAGAAGCGTAAACCGCACTGTCGATGGGAATTCCTTCTCGCTTACGTCTGCCCTACGAGCTCTGTTCTCAGCTGTTAGATATCAACATAGGGCGTTGTAACGGGGAATTATGAATCGTGTTGGAAAAAATCATGCAACTCGCCGGGCAGCGGTGAAGCCTTGGAGGCGGTCCCAAGAACCGGAAAAGCTTCTCGAAGCCTGCGCGGACCAGGATCTTACAATCTCCAATGCGCACCTGGCTGGGATAACGTGGGATTCGTTTTGGGGGGGGGGGGGCCGGTTTCGGTCCCGATGCGACGGCTAGGTTTTCTGCCAGGGATGTTTGTTGGTTTTTTTTTTTTTTTTTTTTTTGGGTCATCTCGTCTCGATTCAGATTATTTTTCTTTCCCGCATAGCACTCGGTCGCTCACAGACCCTGAACTCTTCTGGTTCTCCATGGTCCGATAGGCACGGAGCTTCCTGGCACGTTCGGGGAACCATGCCTTATATGTGTTGTTCTGGCACGTCACTTTTTCGTAACAACCGTTGGGAAGGGGGGGGGGGGGGGGGGGGAGGGAACAGGCCTGACTAAATAGTAAGACCCCCGCGAGTGCGAGGACACGACCTGTGTCACGGCTAGGAGAAAAATAAGAACTCTGCATCGACAAGGGTCTCTTTATAATATATATACATATTTGTTGGATGGAATGGTGACAGTCCTCGTCTTCGATAAGGCGGGACCGAAGGAGCTGTTGATTCTCTTGGCAGTTTGGCCCCCCTCCCCATGGCTGCTGGTCCGACGGCTCGGGGCAGAGATTCAGTTTGATAGGTGCGGATGAACAACCCGGAATGGTCCCAGTGTATCACGGAGGGAACGAAAAAAAGGTGCGCCGACGCCGACGATCCTCGATACCCGAGAACAAACGTTCGTAGACGTACACGAATAGCAGCAGCCCGGGACAAAAATACCCAGCAGATAGGAATCAAAAAGCGAAGCAAAAAGAAAACCCAAGGTTGACTGGAGCCCGAATCACGAATCCGATCCGGTTTCGCGGGGGTGTGTGTGTGTGTGTTCATTCCCCATGATAGGTCTCCTCGGCCGTTGAACGTGGCTGCTTTTCTTTTCTCGACATTGCAATTGTGTATTCATGTCCCTTTGCCCGTTTCTTGATTCTTCGTCCAAGTTATCCATTTCGTTTCCTCCCGAGATGAGAGATCGTGCGTTTCTTTTTCTCTTCTTCTTTAAGAAAAAAAAAAAAAAGGGGTGGGGGGGGGGGGGCAGCTTTGCTTCCAACGTAGGTAAAGAGTCATCAACCCCTTCCCTCATTGGTACGAAAGTCCACAAACCCCAAAAATCACACGGCCGGGATATCAAGAAGCTCATCGTGTTACCTAGAGGTACCGCTCTCTGGAAGTAGCGGGGCATGATTGCGATAGGGACAGGGAGCCAGCCCATAGCAGCTGCAGCAGCAGCCGTCATGTCGGCATCTGTACGACGAACGGGACGAGAGAGAGGCGCGGGTGGACGGAATCAGGGACTTCTCATTAGGGAGCCGTTCTCTCACCGTCCAACTCTCGAAAATTATGAAGATCCCAGAATCGCATCAGCGAGTGACGCAAGCGACACAGTTTGGAGAATCACAGACGCTACCGGTTTCGAGTCTTTCTTCACCATTCTGTCCATCATGATCTGGAAAGAAACTCTCAGCATAGTCTCTGAGAAAGCATTTCCTCTGGTCGCTAACCTAGTGGACGGAATCAGGAAACAACCTAGTCTTGGGACGAGCAAGAACGGCTGGGGTAGTTGTCACAGCTTCTCCTGTTTGCTGTTTCGCTTCAAAACGAATAGCACGTGTCTACGGTCATAGGGTTGTACTGGGCTGATCGTTTTCTAAGTGTCGAGTCTGAGTCGAGGACAACGGCGATGACCAGCAACGTTTTAAGAGACATCGCAAGTGCTCCCTGTACAAAATGTACAACCATGTTCCTGGGCCGTCAAACCCTCTGAACACGTCCGTAAAGATTCGTTTCCACTTCTAGTAGGCACCATCACTTGTTCCTGTTCGGCACGTCCAGGGACATCAGTCCAGTATTTATTCCGTTTCGTGCTATATGTGTCAAGCTTTTGCCCAGACCCTACACTCGTCCAGACGATTTTGTGAATAGAGTAGCCTCACTCCCCCGAACTACTCGAAACCATTACTCCCTACCACTGCTCCGCCGCCTTTTCGTAGGAATCTTCATACGACAGGTCGGACCAGTTAATAACAAGGGCCTGCAGCTGATCCCTAAACTGGTTCTGCACGACCATTTCTGGTGTTAATGTACGAGTTTCGCTCCCGGACTCCTAGTCGCGGGGAGCGCGTGAGTTGAGACCCTCCTGCACAGCAGCCAGGATCAAGTCCCTGGCCTTCTCAACACCGTCAGCGGTACCGATCACCTCGATGGCGTCCTCCTTCGCGTCGTTGCGGGGCACATTAATCTTGCAACCGCTCTGCTTGCGGATGGAGTTGACCTTGCTACCGCCCTGGCCAATGACGTAACGGTACGTCTTGGGGTCGGGCAGGACGAGATAGCCAGTGTGAGTGTTCTTGCGTGCCTGCTCGATGGCCGCGGCGATAGCAGCCTTGGCCTTTTCAATGTTCTCAGGAGAACCGCGGAGGATCCAGGGGATCTCGCCGTCCTCGCCAGATGCGATGTCCACAACCTTCCAGGAATGGGCATCGGCAACGGCATCCTCATCATCGGTGATCAGAGGCAGGGCACCGCCGTTGCTGCGGCTGGCGCCAGCGTTGGGCTTGGGGGGAAGGGCAGCACCACCATGGTCAACAGAGACCTGGTGGTTGTTGCGAAGCTGGCGGAAGAACTGACCGTTGTTGGAAATGGAGTGGTGCAGACCGCGGGGCACTTGCAAAGTCTCGCCCTCTTGCTCCTTGACAAGCGAGGCGATATGCTCCTTGGCCTTCTCGACGTTCTCGGGGCGACCGGTAATCTTGACACCAGTCCTGCCGTCACCCTGGCGTGGAATGTCGATAGAGACGGTGAGCTGAGACTCAAGCTGGCGCTTGGCCTCACCACCACGGCCGATGAGGGTCCTGTGCTTCTCAATGGGTACCTCCAAAATCTCGGTGACCTGGCTCTCCTTCTCTGCGACGATCTCCTCAATTCTTGCAACGATCTTGTTGACGACATCGGAGCGACCCTCAATCCTGATCGTGTTACCATCAGCCTCCGCCTTGGGGAACTGAATGGTACGCGCAAGCTCGCGGCGGTCGTCAGAGCCACCGGCTTTGACGACAATGTCACGCAGGGTAGCACCTGTTTAATGTTAGCATGGAGACACTCCACCCAGCTTATTGAAAACTCACCTCCAGCACCGATGAGAGACTTGTGGTGCTTCTTATCAACCTCGAGAGTCTTGGTAACGGTGTCGTTGAAAACGTCTCTCTTCTCCTCGAGAGCCTTCTTGGCAGCAGCAACCTGAGACTTGGTACCCTTGATCTGGATCTCAACAGTCTCAGCATCACGTCCGCTGGGAATGTCGATCTTGGCACCGGTGACTTGGCGGAGCTCGTCAAGCGCGGCACCACCCTGGCCAATGATGGACGGAACCTGCTTCTGCTGAACAGAGACGGCGCCCGTGAAGGAAGTGTCCTTCAGGTACTGAAGAAGAGACAGAATCTCGTCGCGGGCCTCGTCCGCTCCCTTCTTGGGACCTCGGACGATAACCTCGTCGGGGTTCTGCTGGCGCTTAGGCTTGCCAGCATCGCTGGCAGCGTCGTCGCCCTCCTCATCCTTGGTGCTCTTGCCGGAGCGAGGGAAGAAGATCAGAACCTTGTACTTCTGCTGCAAACGGTTCGTGACGCTTCCTCCAGAGCCGATGAGTTCTCTGTGGAACTTGGGATCGACCTTGAGAATGTGGGTGACCTCGTCAGCGAGACTGCGGCCCAGAGAGCTGATGTGAGCCTTGGCAGCCTCGGCCTTGGCCTTGGGACCCTTCAGCTCAACCTTGCCGTCCTGAACCTGGATCTCGACGTCGAAGCGGTCGCGCAGCTCCTTGATGTTCGAGCCGCCCTTGCCGATGAGGTGGTTGGCAAACTTCTGGGGGAAGTCGAAAGACATGGTGAAGCCACGCTCCTTCTCGTCCTGCTTCTCTTGCTCGACAAAGGCGTTGACCTTGGCCTCGAGGTTTTTGACGGCGGAAGCAGGTCCACGAAGGTTGACGACAGTGCCGACGGAGGAGACGCGGACGGGAATCTGGTCATTAGCGCGGTTGGCTTGCTCCTTCTTGATGAAACGACGAAGACGCTCGTGGAACCTTGGGCCGTTAGTTTACCTCATGCGGAAACTTTTCAGGGTGTCTAGGGCGAACTTACTTTTGGGGCACGTCGATCGATGCAGTGGCGATTTGCTCCTGCTTGTTGATGATGTCGAGGATCTGCTTACGCGCATCCTCGAGGCTCTGCTGGAAAGCGTGAACCTCATCCTGAGAGGGGCGGCCAGTCTTGATCTGGGGCTTGGGTTCAGGCGCAGAGGGGCCCTCGAAGACCAGGAGAACCGGGGCATCAGCCTCAGCAGCCTCGGGCAGAACAACATGGACGCCGTAGTTGTCCCTCATACGAGGGCTGACATCCTTGTTGAGGTACTGGTGGTAGAAGGGATCAACGGGAATGGGGACGATTCTGGCAGGGGGAATGGCGTGGACAAGCTTCTCGATGGCTGACTGGGCCTGGAGAACATTCTTGCCGTCACGTGCGTAAAGCTCGTAGGGAGAGGCGCCATTGGGACCGAATGGAGTGTTGATGTGGGTGCTGTGAGCCCTCTCAATCTCATCAAACATGTCGCGGTGTCTTAGGAAACGAGTTACGTTGCGAGCGTGCTGGGAAACGCCACCAGGGGCATTCTTGTGGAAACGACCGATATCGAAGGTGGAGAACTGCATGTTCATGGCTCTGTCCATGGCAGTCTCAACACCCTTGCTGATCTGAGCGGCAGGGCCAATGACAGTGACGGAGTCATCCTCCTCATCAGTGGGCAGCAAGATGGTGCAGCCAGTCTCATTGAAGAACTCATCGAGGGTTTCACCACGACGGCCAGCAATGAACTGGTGACGACCCTTCTGGAGACTGAATTGGTCAATAGCCAGTTGCTGCTGCAGCTCCTGGACGCGGCGTTCGATCTCTGCACGAGCAGCCTGAACAGCAGCACGGTCACCAGCCAGTTGAATGTGGTTGTCACCTGCAGGAACAAAGACAGGGCGCTCTCCTTCATTCACAACCAGGTTACGGCCGCGGGGAGCCCAGATCTGGTGAGGGGGCACGTGGACCTGAACACCATCGTTCTCGTAGCGGCTGACATGGGTGTTGCTGGGTCCAGCAATGAAGGGGTAGAACTCAGCTGGGATACCGCGAAGCTTCGTGTTGACATTAGCAGCACGCTCGCCAGCAATCTTCATGATCTGGTCGCGAGCAGAGGCAGCAGACAGAGCATTGCCCTCAACAAGGACATCGATGGTGGAATCATCGTCCTCGTCAATGGGAGCACTCTCATCAACCTTGGGGAGCTGAACACGAGCGCCAGACTTCTCCTGGATGGCCTTGATGGTAGAACCACCCTTGCCGATGATGTGAGCGCGAGCGGACTGGGGAATCGGGACCTTGATGGTAGTCTGCAAGATAAAAGTTAGCGTTGAAGGAAGCTGAAAGGCTGCAGCAACTGCCACTGACCTTGGTGCCGATCTGCTGGACAAGATCCTTGAGGGCCTGTTGAGCTACCTCTTGAGGACCTGTCGCATCGAACTTGAGACGACCGTTGGTAGCGGTGGACAAGGTGATGTTGGCACGCGACTTGCGGTTGATGTCCTTCATGATGTCGGCAATGGGGCGCCTCAGCTGGGTACGGGGAAGGATGAACTGGGGCTCCAGAACAACGGTCTCGACGTTGCGACCGGGAATCGACATCGAGGGAGGACCGTTCTTCGGTGTTGCGCCGCCGCCAGAGGCAGGAGTAGACGAGCGGGAGAGACCGTTGGCGGGGGTAGAGACGTTGCTCTTGGCTCCCCAAATAGGGGCGACATTGGGGCTGCCCTTGGGCTTGGAGGCGCCGAGCTCGGGGAAGAGCTCGTGGGACTGGGTGTCAAGTTTCTTTCCGGGGGCGGCGGACTCCTTCTGCTTGCCAGCAGCCTTGGAGGACATGGGCTCGGCCCAGGAGGCGGACTCGCTGGCATTGGACTTCAAGGGAAGGTCCTCGTCAGGGACCTCCTCGACGGTGGGGTGATGGTCGACATGAGTCTGGAGAAGCTTCTGAGCAGCTGATGTCTCAGCGCCGTTGGCGACAGTGGTATCCGTAGAGGCCATTGTTATTCGTGGTGGTGGACGTCGTCGTGGACAAGATGGGATTATGGGAGCGGTATGGATAATTCGGTGTACCTGCAAGGGGGGTCCGCCAGTCAGCTCTGCTCGGAGACGGAAGGTGCGACGAAGCTTGACAAGAGGCTTGCGACGAGAATTCAATGCTTACAACTGACGAGGTGTGTATCAGTTGGGGACAAGACCAGTAGAATCAGTCTTCCGATTAAAGAAGGCCGAAGCGTAGAAAACCGTGGAGCAGCAGATAACCGAGGAAAGTAGCTTGGTTGCTGGCTTAGAACATCGTGAACCTATGCGGCGACAATGCAAAATCCAGAGGAGATAGGATCCGGGAAGAGGAGAGTTGACAGAGGGGTGAATCCTGCCAATTGATGGGTTGAAAGGCAATAGGGAAGTTGAAGGACGAGATGAGACTCGAAGCTCGGTTGGGCTAAAGGGTGAGGTGGAAGTTTCTCGACTCCACGATGGTGTTTAATTGGGTATGGAATTTTTGGCAAGAGGAAAGACTCCGCCTGCCAGCGCTGCTCTCCACCTGGAGAGCCCCACCCTTAGCCTCAGCCACAGCCTAAATTGTTAGGACCCGTGGACGTCTAGCGGCTCAGCCGTTGGATGGAAAGAACAACCTAGGTAAGTGCCATTCCTGCCGTCTTCTATTGGACGAGCACAACCAGGGTAGCTGCTCCGGGATCACGTGGGGTTCGGCGTGACTGGAACGGCGCATTTCATAGCCCGCTAGCTCATGCCGGCCCGGAGTTCGGGCCGGGCCCAACTAGGTCCAGAACCCAGGGTCCGTTCGTCCCGGGTTCGGTCCCTAAAGACGTGGAATGACCACAAGTAGCAGGTGCTAGAGACACAGTTGCCAGCAGCGCATACCAACCATCTTGGAATGTCATACCCGCACGTCTTATACAGATGGATATGTAGCTGGTCGTACGATCATGATCCTTCAGGTCCACTCGCAAGCACATCATCAGTAAAACGGAGCACGTGGAACATCAGCGATACCGAATATCTCTGCAACTTTGGCGTGGCTTTTCTGTCTCCCGGCAGCGAAGTCCCTGAAGTTGCAAACTCTCCCAATCAGACCAGACCATGGACCAACGAACCTCGAGAGGCAATCAAGCTTGCTAGACCATCACAATCTATTCCATTATAACAACAATTGCCAACACAATGACGGGGATCGCGATAGCCTCTGTAAGTTTGAATAGCTACATATAGCCGGAACGTCCCGAATATCCCAATTGGGCTTGCGGTAATGAACAGGCAACGAATTCGTCCGTGTACTACGTCGCTGCGATGATGTCTCGGGCCTTCTCACGGGAATCTTTCTTCGATTGAGCGAGCAGCCACCGGTCTCAGTGTGCCACAGATGACAAGGAAAGATACGTCTTAATAACAATTTATGGAGAACCCGCAGTTGCAGGCGTCCAAGTTCATGCAGCCTGATCAAGCTCATCTCCTGTGGTGACACAGGGGAGGCACAATGCCTGTAGATGACGGCTTCTGATGACTTGATTACTGTGGCTAGCCGAGTGGAAACACCTGGAAAAAGCAAACACGTCGCTACTGGGACTCTTGGGATTGAAATGATGCGATGGCACATGGCATGCTGCAGGAGTCTGCGTCGGGTGTCAGTCATGAACTTAACCGGCGCTGCTCAGTTGCTCAGTTAGAAAAGCAAATAACGGGCAAATCGCATTGCTCAATAGCTTCTTATGTTGTCACCATTGCTGTCGCCGTAATGACATCTTCGCTGTGGTCTTTGTGAGTCTTCCTGCAAGAACATCTCCGGTGATCTACATGAGGCGGTCGCGAGATATTGGCTTGCTGTCACCAAATCGCAAGCGGCCAACTTGTCAACGCAGGGGCAAATGGGGGGTTGTGTGAAGAGCATACCGGATTCTGCAGGTACAGCAGCAAGGGGAATTTTCGGCTTGTCCCAAAGACTGACAAGCAGCTCACAACCTGCGATATTTAATTAGTTATTGGATTCACGCGGCAGGGATAGACATGTCGTGGTCGGGGGCTACAACTGACGGCTTCTCGTTATCCCTCGTCTCGGACCAAGAACTTTTTTGTGGTTCGGCAAGCATAAGATATAGCATCAGCAACTCAGCCCCATTCTTTGAATGCGGAGGAAGCTGATGCGAACGAATCCCGAGCCAATTTCGAGAAGAGACTTTGGGTAACACGAAAACCAGTGTTTCTCCCAGCCCGGCCCGGTAAGTTTACTAAACACGGAGCTGAAGCCTTTGATCGGGAGTACGAGAGTTTAGGGACTGACAAAGCCTCCTTGCCGTCTCTTCTAGGGTGGACAGAACCTTATCGCGTCCGGGGCATATCTCATCAGAATTATGTGCGGGGGAGAGAGGACGAACGTCCGAATCCAAGTCAGCACCAAATTTTAACCAACAGCCCGCCCAGGTGATGTGAAAAGGCTCTACATGCGCCGCAGTCAGGCTTTTTCAATGCAACGGCACACGTGTTTTCGGTTTTGACATGAATCACAGTCCAGCTTTCTGCGCGCGATAGGAGCTTTTCTGAGCGGATGGGCTCGCGTGGTGGAAGGGATGATCAATGATTCGAGGTGCTGGTCTGACGAAATCGCGGGGTCGTTAAATAGGAAGCGGCATTTGGGGTAGAGCGGCGGCGATAACACCCTGCCGACCACAAGTAAGTGGTCTCGGGACTGTCAGCTCATCCAACCTGGGCTGTCTTGTGTCCGTCGTATTGTCTTAGTCCCAAAATTTGCACGCTCCTTCATGAAGACCGAATGTGCATCGGTGGCGCTCCTATCGCAACGTAAAACATGAATGGGTTCCCCGTAACTAATGTCAGCCGAGGGGCCGTATTCAGGAAACCCGGCCGCGACGCAGCCCGTGACAGGAAAGACACGAAACGACGAGAAAAGGGACGGGGAGCGACGGTGCGGGTTCTTTACGTCGGCCCTAATCTCCTGGCCATCATTCATCTTCAGGAAATACAAGCGGGTGGGCGGCGTCGGTAGGTCTCCCCAAGGAGGCATGATGATGGCATTGAGCGAGAGTTCCTTGGCGGCATCCCCGTCTCATCGTCGACCCTAGGTAGTTCGGGAACGGGACCTTCGTTTACTGGTGCAACGGGTCTTAGTTAGTGGACGAAGAAAGGGGGGGGGATAACGGCTGTCGCCGCCGTTATTTTCTGTCCATTCCGTACCTAGTCGATGGGAGCCCGACCTCGCGATCCTCGGTCAGTTTCATGCCCTCCCGACCAGACGCGTTGGGTGCAACCACGACCCGCGCGTGTCCTGTGTGATATGAAAGGCGCGGGCACACACCAGTGACCACTCGAACCGCCGACCGGTGAGCACAGACATTGATTGGGGTTAGTGGCGGGACAGGGTAGAACGGATATATTTTTGTCACTACCTAAGGTAGGAGGAGATGGATCGATCAGAGCTAGAAGCTCATCAGCCTGGCGAGACAGATGCATGGGTTTTGGAAGAGGCGGATGCACAATGGGCGGGAAGACGGAGATGATTTAAAGAAAGAAGTATCCCTTCAGAGAGATTTCAGAAGCTATCTCGCCTGAGGAAAGACTTGTGGAACAGGAAGTCCTAGTCCCCGATGGTTTGAAACGAGATCCAAATTCCCAGGGCAGGCCCCGCAGCCCGGCAGTGAGCACCGGAGAGCCAAGCATTCATTCATTGGCTAGCACTGCCCCACTTCACAGTGGCATCCACTATCGTAGTAAGGACGACCTAAGTTACGTACCTCTGTGCCCAGGTACCTTACCATACCTATTATTGTTCGTCGTGAGAATAGAAGTTTTGGTCTGCTTCACGATGAGATAGATAGTGGAGGTACGCTAGACATTTCTTCTCACCTGAAATAGACACATGCTAGAATACGGGAATAATTGGAGCAGAATGCTAGAAGGGTTCTCCTCTTCGTAGGTGCCTTCCATTTGCCAGTTGCCAGTCTTCTAGTGAGCGGGGGAGAAGAAACTTGGAAAGTTCTAATGCCGGCGCGAGCACGAGATTACCGTCAGTCCCGTGGGTGATTGGACCAGGCCACGGGTGATTGACCCAAAACCAGAGCTTCAGAGTGGCGTGCAGCAATCCAGCCATCCGAAAGGGAGGGCAACTTTCGCGACAGGAGCTTCACGGGGGGCCAATAGGCTGAAGACCTCCTGGATGTACTTGTACAATTGGATGTTATATCAGGGTCGATTATCAAATACGTCGTACCTTTGCCTTCTGGGATGCAGAATACGGGCATGGCTATTTCATGTCGGCGTTAGAGTTGTATACCGGCGAGGACTTTGACATTGCAGACCCGAGCTCTACTGCAAAGTCGAGTACTTACGTAGTACAGTCAATAGGAAGGAACTCTTCCATCTGAAGCCCACAAGAAGATGCCTGTTGCATTCGTATCTTGCGCGGGTAGGTTTTTCACAACATGCATTGCCGCACAGCCTTCATCTCACGAAGATACCGGGTTCTGAGTTGAAGTAGGTAGGTAACATTGAAAAGCGCGAGGTAATTAGCAGATACCTTGTTCAAGTACCCCAGCTTCCAGCGATGGTAACGGCTACTCACGTCCCCCCAAATCATGTCAATTTCACACTCCATGGGCGACATGTCTTCCGCCTCGCTCCCATGAGGTCACTGCTGCTCTCGTCAATGGGATTGATAGATTGTCCGTATGACTTTGATCGCAACTATCAGCGGAATTTTGTCGCAACAAGGAACATTTCCCTGTCGTCACGGTTTAATCGGCCCAAACAAACTAAGGACCTAATAAAAAAATAAAAAATAAAAAAAAAGAGGTTGGCCAAAAAAGCAAGTGCTTTCATCTCGTCTGTCGGTACCTTCCACTCCCTCCATTCCCAATCCCCCTCACACGATCCCTGAGGGTCCCCTCCTCTCCCCTACTATTCTTTTTTCCAACTTCCCCTCCCTCAGAGGACTTCCCCCAAGCCCCCTAAGCCCCCCAAATCAGCCTGCCGCCGGGGGTCATCGCATAACATCCATCGCATCATCCAACTCTTCGACCTGCAAATCGTCCATCATATCCGCAACGCTGCATAGCATTGCATACATCATTTAGCCTCTTACGTCCGTATGTACATACTTGTCTTCATATACGAGCACATAGCTGCAGTACTGAAGTTGCGCAGACTAGGTACCTGCCTGGTGTCCACCGTCATCGCACATATACATAGTACATCGGCCAGAAACAAAGCTTAGCTTGGCAAGCTTTTTGCGCAGTCATAATAGTACCTCTCCCTACAAACAGCCGTCAGCGGACTGGCTGCTGGCTGCTGGCTGCTGCCCGCACACCAACCGGCCGGGACGACAGCGTTTGAGATCGCTCCAGCCTCTTCGAGACCGGGACGGGCCAAGCCCTGTTCTGTCCTGCAGCCTCCTGTCGGTGTCCTGCTCCAGCCCAGATTCAAGACCCTTGGTGCCTCAGCTTCCCCCCACTGAACCACTGGCCCTCCGGAATGCACGAAAGGTCGACCGTGAACAGCCAGGACGGTGACCATAACCCTTGACCCCCAGCACCTTGGCCTTACCGCACCGCATGGCGCACTACCATTGGAGCCGCCGAATCGATCAGCAAGTTCCGTCCAGCAGAGACTCATCTCTCTATTTGTTAAGATTGATCAAGGATCGACCGCCAGGTCGAAGCTCCAGCAGCAAGCAGTCAATTAGCAAAGCATCGATAGCAGCTTGCCTGCTTTACCGGAGCTTCTGCGCTTCTGCGCTCCTCCCGAGGCAATCAGTCGCTGGTCTGGGACTACAGACAGGGCCCGGGACCTTCACCAGCCGCGCTAGCTCTCTACCACCCTCCCAAACGCGCCATCTTCGACCCGATCGGTATTCGAGGCCTATTCAGCTCCGAACAACTGGCTTTGGTGTACCATGGTAAACTCGTGCTCACCTAATTGTATGACATCAAACCACGAGAGAGCACAGATTTGCACCGTATAAATCAACAAGGTATCCGGCATCTATTCTGGGTACTATGTCTAGTTTGATGCACCAAGACTACGAACACGCCCCTCTTTGTCTCTGTCTCTCCCTCGGTCGTTTACTGCGTAGCGGCATAACGTGCATATCCAGTTGAGGCTCACATCAACCAAGGCGCCGCACTCTCTTAATTAAGATACAAGATACTCTACCCTCTCCTGCACTTTTCAGGCCTGGCAGCCCCGCTTGTAGTGGAGTTTGGTCTCGCCTTGGTTCACATTTGGACCCGGACGTGGGACCTCTAGCCTTACTCAATTAGGGACTATCGTGGAGTAACATACCAGGTAGTAGGGGAATATGAGGGGCGCCGGAAAACTTGTGAGACTGTTCAGTGACGGCTTCACACTGTGCGAACGACGACTTCATTGATAGCTTCATGGCTGCCCACCCACCTCGAGACACTAGCAGCGTGGTGGCTCTAAGCCGAGTCAATCGACTTGGAACTCGAGAGAACAATGTCAAAGGAATGGCGTGGGAGGAAAAAACAGAAAAAATGCCGGGTCGCAGGCGCCTAAACATGTTTCTTTAAGTCGAGTTCTTTTCTATCAGGCCTGACAGTCCTTCGAAACAGTCCACTTCGGCCGAGTCCAAGAGGAGATAATCGCGCGATGGGCCATCACACCGAGTCTTTGGGAACACGGCGCGGGACCGCCCTGACGGCGAGATGAAGCACGTTGCAGTCAATGCCCGGGAGTAACACTCGATGTTTTCTTCTTTCGTTAATAAAAATGTCCAGCTTTCAGCGCCCAAACAGCAGGCAACCAGTGAAATTGCGAGACCGCTGGCAGCAACTCGAGTCGCATTTCCCGTCGGACACGTTTTAGCCAGCTCGTTGGTTCTATCGAGTCTTGTCTTGAGTTCCTCTGTCTTGAAATAAGATGGGCTGGTTGATCACCATGGGGAAACTTCTGATATTGGTGAAAGTAAGGAGTGTGACACGCCGTACAGTACAGTAGTAACAAGTAGCCCAGTAGAAGATCTGCCATCTCAAAGCGTAGGCTAAAAATCAAAATCAAAATCAAAAATAAACGAGCGGTACGTACCTACTTTACCGCGACCTGCTTCCAGATGGGACCTCCACCTCCCGTCCCCACCACACCACACCACATCTCACGGCCACACGGCCCCCAGCCTAACGTTAACCCGGTCCCGTCTGCGTCCATTGGATTCATCCCCGCTCCACTGCACCACACCCATTTCCATTTCCATGCCCACTCCCATTCCCCACTTTTTGTATTGCTGTTTTTCCCTCCTCAAGTGGAAGGGAGCAAGCTGCTGAGGCAAGCACGACAGGCTGGAGAATGAGGCAATGAGGCAAGCACCACACACAAATCCTGATTGCGCCTACCTTGTCCGTCAGATACCTCACTTTTCGAGCAGAGATAGGTACCTACCTAGCCACTGATGAGCTGAACCCGTTACGGCTTCGCCCACGCTTCAACTCTCTATTCCCTCTGGCTTTAGGAACTCTCCTTACTGCCCAATCCCGTTTTAAACGGTACCTTCGTGTGTACCTCAGGAGCCCCATATCGTCGGAAAATAGGTAGGTAGGTAGGTACCTGGATCTCGAGGAGCCAATCCACCTCTCAGACACCCAAGCTGGGCGTACCTAACTTACCGCTGACCGGGTCCAAAGACATCCCCGTCCAAGCCGCTGCACCACATAAAAACAACAACAACAACAATAACAACAAATCAACAACAACGAAGCAAAGAATCCACACAGTCCGGAATCCACCTCTTCTCCATCCCGCCAGTGACAGTCAGCGTCACAGGCGAACCCAGGTCCATCCACCATTGCCTCCCGTCCATACCTACGCATTAGGATTACGCAGTAAAAGGGTACGTACCTACTAGACCTTAGACCGGCACCTACCTATTTTGCAGGCGGCTGCTGCTGATGCTGCTGTTGTTGCTCTGCACAGCGGGCTTGCTGCGACCCAGCGCCAGCGCCTCCGAATGTCCCTCTCTCTGGACATTCACATTTGCGCGTGCTTGGACTGATTGCCGCTGGCTCGTTTCTATCCAGGACTACCTTAGTTTGATTTTACCTTGTCCTTGCCTTTAACCTGTGAACCTCGAGGAGCCTCTCCACAAACTCCGCCTACCTACGACACGACCCAAAAGCACAAAGAGGCAGAAGGCACAAGGCACAAGGGAGCCGGGACGACATCGCATTGTGCTCGCGTACCTACACTCCTCACTCCTCTCCTACCTTACACACCTCACCTCACCTCAGCCGCCGCAGCCTCACTACCGATTTTTTTTTTCCTCCTCGCACACCCTCTATTCATACCCTCTCGTTTACCCTTCCCCTTCCCTTTCCCGTTCTTCGATCTCGTTTTAGACTTTTTAGGGCGTATCATGGATAGCAGCCAGAGCACACCTTCTTCCAACGGCACCTCCCAACGTCGCAAGCTCACCAAGAAGCCTCCCTCCCACTACCATACCCGCTCCTCGAGCGGTCTCGATGGTGGCATCGACGCCCAATCTCTCCAGAGCAAACGCAGCTCTACCAGTCTGAGGCGTGCTCCTTCTGCTCCACCTGTGCGGACGACCCCCTCAAACGCTGCTTCAGTTCATAGTTCTCCCCGTCACCTTCCCTCAAGTCAGACGCACCTTCCCAATCCCTCCCCCATCCTGCCTCAGGGCCAGTTCGCCGCCGCCGTCGCTCCTTCCCCAAGTCTCGCTCACGGCCACAACGCCAACGCCAACGCCCACCACTACCACGCCCAGAATATTGTGAACCCCCAGACAGGTACTCACGTCCAGCCCTCCACCTACAACGCCCACGTCGCCTTTCCTCGGCACCAAAACAATCACCACTTCCCAAACAACAACCTGAACGACACCAGCAGCCCCGTCGGAATTGGTGTTGGTGTTGGAATTGGAATCGCTCACACCAGTGACTCTCCAGCCGATCCCTCAGCGCCCCTCTCGTCCCAAGCCCACGACGAATTCATCGGCGCTCCCTTTGACGGTGCCGCGGTTCTGAACCGCATCGAACAGACAAAGTCGCCCGCTGCCGCAAACCACTCCGTCCCTCTCCCGCATCCTCACGGCCAGCAAGGTGTCGCCTACCACCGCCAAAACCCCCCAACGCCGTTGCTCAAGTCGGCCACCGATACGCGCATCAGCAAGAGTCCCAGACTTCGACAATCCCAGAGCTTCACGAACGATTCCGCAATGATGAACGAAAAGGCACAAGGTCGGGCGACGGAGAGTTCAATGATGAGCCCAAAGAGATACTCGGACGAGGCGAAGGAGCCCAGGATGGGCGTCCTGCGCAAGAAGTCGGGCTTCTCTGGCTTCATGAACAGTCTGGTCGGCACACCAAAGAAGCCTGTCATCTCAGCACCCGAGAACCCAGTTCACGTCACCCACGTCGGCTACGACAGCTCTACCGGCCAGTTTACCGTCAGTCGCTCCTTCCTCTCCTCGTCGACCTCAACTGTTTTGATTTCTGTGTTATTTTTCCCTCCTGCCCCCCCCTCCCCCTGCCACTAACCCACCAAGCTGCTTTCTTTTGTCCAGAGTTTTGTGTGGCTGACTTGCGTGATTGTTCAGGGTCTTCCGAAAGAATGGCAGAGATTGATCAATGAAAGTGGAATTCCCGAGAAGGAACGCAGGGAGAACCCCCAAACCATGGTTGACATCATCACATTCTACAAGGAGACGACCGAGAAGCCAGCCGAGGATCAGGTGTTGGAAAAGTTCCACGATGCCAGAGCGCCTGATTACCGCCAATATGCAAATGCAAACAACTCGCCGTCGGGTGCCATGTCGCCGGGCATGTATCCGCCAACAAGTTATATGGGTATGTCTCCGATGATCAGTCCACCCGCGAGCCCTAGGTTTCCAACTGTCAATCATGAAGGATCTTTTGAGAACCCCCGCCAGCCGCCCCCCGTTCCTGGAGTCACGGGCCCCAAAGGCTCCGGCAAGGATGTGAACCTCATGCCCAGTCGCCCGGCCCCGAAGCCCCCCGTCAGCCTCCCGATGAGGTCTGCCCAGTCGTCCTACCCCGCCAAGGACTCCGGCATTGGAATGTCTCAGCCCGGCGAGGACCTGCCCCCGGTCGCATACCAACCGCCGAAGGAAAACGTCCCTATGCTCCCCGAGGAGCACCGCGGAGAGCATCGGTCCCGATCCCGATCCAACTCGCGTGTCAATGGCGCCGCCACCGGCTACGTCCCCCCCACACCTAGCCCTCAGAATGCGCAGGCGAACGTTTACCAGCAGCAACTCATGCAACAGCAACAGGAGCAGGCTCTGGCTCAGGCCCAGGCCGCCATGTCTGGCCAGATTGGCCGTGCTCCCAGCAAGAGACAGCCTCAGCAGCCGACGCCGCCTCAGTCGCAACACCAGTACCCTCAAGGCCCCACAGCGAATGGAGGTCCCGGTCAACGACAGCAGGTCGGCATTCCCGGTGCACCTGGCTCCAGACCCCGCCACCGCCCCAGGCAAAGCACCGGCATCGACGTCGTTGCTGCACTCAAGCGCATCTGCTCGGAAGGCGATCCTCGCGAGGTCTACAGGAACTTCAATAAGATTGGACAGGGCGCTTCTGGCGGCGTCTACACCGGAAACGAGCGAGGATCCAACCGGCTGGTGGCTATCAAGCAGATGAACCTGGAGCAGCAACCGAAGAAGGACCTGATCATCAACGAGATCCTGGTCATGAAGGACAGTTCACACCCCAACATTGTCAACTTCATTGATAGCTACCTCTGCGGTGGCGAACTTTGGGTTGTCATGGAGTTCATGGAGGGCGGAAGTCTTACCGACGTTGTCACCTTCAACATAATGACTGAGGGACAAATCGCTTCCGTCTGCCGCGAGACGCTGAAAGGGTTGCAGCACTTGCACTCTAAGGGAGTGATCCACCGTGATATCAAGTCCGACAACATCCTTCTGTCCATGGAGGGACACATCAAGCTGAGTAAGTCTTATTGTCGATTCGAATCTAGCTCCAGCCAAGTGCTGACTTGAGACAGCCGACTTTGGTTTCTGCGCGACGATCAACGAGGCCCAGAATAAGCGCACCACTATGGTTGGTACGCCTTATTGGATGGCCCCCGAAGTTGTCACTCGTAAGGAGTACGGACGCAAGGTCGATATCTGGTCTCTCGGCATTATGGCCATTGAGATGATTGAGGGAGAGCCACCGTACTTGACCGAGTCTCCTCTGAGAGCGTTGTGGTTGATCGCTACCAACGGTACCCCTCAGATCAAGGAGGAGGCAAACCTGTCACCTGTATTCCGCGACTTCCTCTACTTCGCTCTCAAGGTTGATCCCGAGAAGAGAGCCAGTGCACACGACCTTCTAAGAGTGAGTTTTGGTACTCTCAATTGTGGCTGTCCTTTTGCTAACCCCTCTCAGCATGAGTTCATGAAGAGCTGTGTTGATCTCAGCCAACTGTCACCCTTGGTGCGAGCGGCCAGAGAGGCGCGCAACGCAGAAAAGGCTAAGAAGGCACAGTAGGACTCCTTCAGCCGTGCGTCCAAAAACATCTTTCGGCGGTTGACTCATCGACATTAATCACGACCTTGACGACATTAGTAGGCCTCAAAGGGCTGTCCTTACCTGTGCATTGAGATACCCAGGAAGTCTTTTGTTTGCCTTGGCATAATCAACTTGATGCTTTCCATCCGCTCGCAGCACTTTGGTGGTCACTCTTTGACCTTTTTTTGCTGCATGAGTGTGCCCTGGTTAGCAGCTTTCGACCCCGATCATAACTCTACTTGCTTTCAAGATACCACGTCAGAAGATACCTGACCTGTTTTGGCATGGGCTCTCTGGCCTTTCTTTTCTCGACGACTTCTGCACACGCGCACCATCCAGCATCTGCACTCGTTGGTGAACAAGCAAAGTCATTTTACTCACAGCTTTTTCTATTACGCACTACATAGAGGCGGCCACAATTCCTGGACTCGCCAGCCTCAATGCCAGGCTTTTTGGTTGTATATGGGCAACCTCTCTTCTCGTTGGATTGAGACATCCACATTGGACCAATTGTGTTATCCCAAGGGTGGGTGGCATTTGTCACCATGGAAATCGGTCGCTGAGAGGGAAGATGAGACGATGAATCGCATGATCTGATTTGGCCAGCGGGAATGGGCGGCCAACTCAAATTTCTCGGGGCAGACAGGCAAACCCCTTCTAAACCTGTTGTGTGTGAGGATTTTCTTTCTCAGTTGTGTGTAACGGAATATCCGAAAAGAAAAAGGGATCAATTTTCAGACGAGACGATGCTGGACAAGCAGGATACGAGAGGCCAACTGTCATCCGGCCTTTTTTCCTCCTTCTTCTCTAGCCTCATGCAACAACACGAGAGCATTCCCTACTGGTCATGTACGAGAGATGGGGAACTAACTGGTGGTTCAATGGTTCTAGTCTAGAGAGAATTGACCAGGTAGAGGAATGACCCCCCATTCAGGCCGAGCAGGCCGAGCAAAGTAAACAGTTGTTTAGTCAATGCCGTGAACTGTCTTATGTTTTCGTGTGTCTCTCCGAATCTACTGGCTGCCTCACCGCGTGGTATGCCGTCTCCATTCTTTATGCGTCGTTGGTCAAGCTGTACTGAATGCCTCCGAAGCCAACCCCACAAAAGTACTCTCCGAAATTAGGAGAGATAACGGATGGCACACCTCGCTCGACTTCCTCCATACAACCTCACCTTGCAACATCCTAACACCCTTTTTCTCATGGCACTTACAACCAGATTGTGTTTGCGTGAATCGAGAAAAGTCGGCACCATGCTAGCATTCTCGTTGCACGATGTTCATCAACCGAGTTCGAAGCGAGGTGCATCATGTGTTTGAACTGTGGGGTTTTTTCCCCCCCCCGTTGTATTTATAAGCAGAAAAAGATGGCTAGTGGTAGTGGTACAGCTTGAAGAGGCTCTGATTAAACCTTGGGCCCCTATCCCTCCCTTTCCTATCATTCCCGTTCCGCTCTTTCGTCACGATTACTCCCGGCCTGAACAAGTGGAAAATGCCTCTCGAGCGTTGGCAGCTTAGTTGCTGGGGAAAGCGGCCTCCATACGCTGCTTGTACTTGTCCTTGATGACTCTCCTGTTGAGCTTCTGAGTGGCGGTGACGAGACCCTGGCAAAAAGTGTGTTAGCGTTGACTAAGAGAGGAAGGAAGACGGACGGGTGGATGTGGTTCAGACTTACACTGTCAGGGGTCCACTCCTCCTCAACCAGGACAACACCGCCGACGATCTCTAGACCGCTCAGGCCAGCCTTGCGGCCGGCGCTGACGAGGTCCTTGAGAACTGCATCGACGACACTTGGGTTCGTGTGCATGTCGTGCTCGTCCACGCCCAGCTTCTGCGCCTCCTCGGCGAGGACCTTCTCGTTGGGGGCGATGACGGCGATGGCGCGCGAGTGCTCGCCGTCGCCGTACACCATGATGTTCTGGACGAATTGGCTGCCGCGGTAGACGGATTCGAGCTTCTCGAGGGCGATATACTCCCCACCCTGCATCTTGACGAGGTTCTTGACGCGGTCGATGACCTTCATGTGACCGACAGAGTCGAATTCACCAATGTCGCCCGTCTTGAACCAGCCATCCTCTGTGATTGCTTTCTTGGTCTCTTCCGGGTTGTTGTAGTATTCCTTCAGCACAGCAGGGCCCTTGACCAAGATCTCGCCTTGGGGCGGGTTCGAGTCCGCGAAGTAGCCAAGGTCCGGGATGGACACAAGCTTGACATCGACGGCGGCGGGGATGGGGCCGATAGCAGTGGAGGTGTACTCGAGTGGGTCGCCGAGGGCGCCGTTGGCGGCCGTCTCGGTTAGACCGTAACCCGTCAACATGGGCGCGACGGCCATGGAAAGGAAGTGCTTGGTCCCGTCCGAGATGCCGCTCGCGCCGTTCATAATGAAGCGAAGACGTCCGCCCGTCAGGTCGCGCACCTTCTTGAAGACGACGTTGTCAAAGACTGTGGCGAATGGCAGACCATACTTGACCATGAAGCTCTTGTAGTGGAAAGCGCCCCAGAATAGGGACTTGATGAAGATGCCCGAGCTGTTAACCTTCGCAATGACACCCTTCTTGACAGTTTCCCAGACCTGGGGGACACCGACAAGGGCTGTCGGGCGGAACTCGCGCATGTCACCTGCAGAGTTCTTCATTGACGTGTCTGACAGTGTGCGCGGGTTGCCATAACCCAAAGTGGCACCAGCGAACAAAACGAGGTTCTCGAGGACGAGCTCGAAGATGTGGGCCAGGGGCAGGTAAGCCAAGACGAACTCATTGTGGGTGACACACTCTTCGACACAGGTGTAGAGACCAGTAACTAGGGCAGCGTCAGCTGTTTTCCGCGTTGGCATCACAGGCAAGGGACTTACTCGCTGCAACCATACCCTCATGGGTCATGGGGACACCCTTGGGTGTTCCGGTTGAGCCCGACGTGTACATGATGCAGAAGAGATCATCGGGCTTGGCCTCTACAAGCTCCACCGGGTTGTCTTCGCCCAGCTGGCGCACCTCCTCGATACTAAGGATCTTTACATCGGGATTGGCCTTCTTGAAGTCTTCGACCTCGGAGCCTTGAGTGAAGATGCAGTTGTCGTTGTAGATGACGAGTTTGAGGGTTTCGGACTTTTTGATACCCGGAGTTGCAGTCTTCAGCAAGTGAGGATCAACATACATGGCCTCGGCACCGGATTCGACCAATGAATGCTCAACACCGCTTGCGCCGAGAGTATCGTACGCGGTGACGATGGACATGGACTGCGATCCACATGCATGGGACAAAGCCATCCAGTTCGCGCTAAGTTACCGGGACGCCGGGTTAGCTTTTTCTCGACTGACGGTTGCTCGGCAAGTGCTCGGGGCCACGGGTAGTGGGGACATTGGACAAAGGGAGGTCTCGGACGTACGACGTAGTAGCAAACAGATGGAGTCTGTTGCCTTTGCTCAGACCCAGCTTTCGCAGTCCTGAGCCAAGCTGCAGGATATAGGTCTGGAAGTCGGCGTAGGTCAGGTAGGAGTATTTGGACAGCTCAAAGTACTGCCACTCCTTCTCAACGTGCCTAATCTCTCCATCAACGTTCTTAGGGACCTTCTTCTTCTCCCTGTGGAGATGCACAAGCTTCCGGGTGCCGACGGCAGGCTCGTTCGCGTATACGTTGGCGCTTCGCTTGATTATATCGTACATGGTGGAGATATCAGGGTGCGGTTTGGTTCGCAGACCATTCTTGGCTTTCCAGTGACGGCGCGGGAGGGTCTCGCCCTCGACGCGCTCGTAGCCGGGAGCCTCAACGGTGAAGGGAGGTTTGTGCACCTGGTATAAGGGCGCGATACCCTGTGTCCACGACATGTTGGCGGTTGTGAAGGACGTTGCTGCGTGGGGAGTGGTCGACGGGGGGGAGGATCCCAAGAGGTAAAACCCAGCAACGGCGGCGAAAACGACGAAGACGGCGGTGGTAATGGACGGAATGATGGGAGATTTCAACGGTTCAGGTAATAATATCGCAAGTGTGTTCGATCGAGGTAACGAGGGAGGCGGAGGACGGGACAACGGTCAGACCGAAGGGAGTCGAGGGGCTTCGAGGGACGAAGGAGGAAATCCGGGGTAAGACGCGGGTCTCCGAGTGGTTGAGACTGGTGGGGCTTGAACGGCGGAGGGAGGGGAAGGCCAGATTGAGGCTGAACTCTGAATATTATAGCTTTCAAAGGGTGGCTTATGGTGGCTTCGTCGGCGTCGTAGCTGTGTTGACTTGTTGGGGTTGCGGGCAGGAAGTGCAGAGTTAAGCAGCTGCGGAAGGGGAAAAAAAAAAAAAAGGGCAACGGGATTTTGATTGCGTCACAGGTGTCGCTGGATCTGCCGGGCTGGCTGGGCATGCTGTGGAAAGCTACCTTAGGTAGGAAAGGAGGGAGATCCGCCACTGGCCGATATGCAGGACGGGGGGTTCCTGGTGCTTTCAGTGCCTTCTCCCGGCTCTCGACCCATCTCTCGTTGGCCAGTTCTGGCCAGCCATCCATGCCCAACGACAGGGAATGCTGCACCGCTGGACGGCAAAGATACATACATGTGCTCTGGCGGGCAGACGACAGCGAAACAGCTTGCCTGGCATGTGTTCATGAGGCGCAATTCGACTAACTTACCTTGGGCCGTCTTGGCTGCAGGTATTTGTTATGCCGGTTGACGACGTAACACGTCAACCACGTTGGAGACAGCTCTTTGCTAGCCTATGCCGACGACGACAAAACTTGCTTCACGGAAGCTACGGACGCGGGGTTTGGAGCTTACTCGAGAAGCCGTCCTTAGGTCCGGATACTGCAAGATACAGGATATGTCCGAATATGACCGAACCCTCCCAACAGAGTGATCAGGTGGCAATTTGAGGGGTCAAGTGCGAGTTGCCCAGCGAATAGGTGCGTAAGATGAGTGGTCGACCAAAGAGCTTCCACTGAGGTCGGCATATAATCAGCACCAAGCCGGAGGCTCCCAGTTCCGATCATAGTAACAAGTCAAGCACTAGCGCGCGGATAAAAAGAGGAGATCCGCATGCGGCATGGGGCTGTTTGTCATCTTGGCACCTGTTGCAGAAGCCAAGGTGATACGAGATCGGTGGGTGACCAAACACTTTCAGTGCTTATCAGAAAGCCGATAAATCAGTTGCGACAAATGCCCTTTCAAAGAGCTTACTCTACGACCTATTGATTAATGGTATTCCTCCTCAACGACTTATCAGCAACCAAGACTCAGGAATACCCTTTCTGCGGGACCACTCAAGGCTTATCCCCAACACCTCAGGATCGCAGCAGACGGCCATTTCACCCAGCGGCACAACCACCCGAAAGAGTTCTGGTCCACCTGCAATATCCTGATGGACATTCTTCGATTGTGTCCTGCAGAATTTTGACTCTTTTCGCAGCAGAACCACCACATCTCTCTCTCTCTCAGTAACATCAACACCCTCGACCGTCCTCGGAAACACGGCCTGATCTGTCTTGATGTGGCTTTTGAACCAAAGGCCATGCGCCGCTTACTCGACATGCGCTCGCAAGATCCGCAACCTACAAGCTTCTTACAGATTGCGCCAACACTCACGTGAACACGGCCGCCCTCTGTGGCCGACACATGCGACGGACGAGCATCGACAGCCGAGGCGAGCGCGCAGAAAGAGACTCGGGAGCCATGATTCGTAATTGACATCTATACCGCTCGACAAACCCTGTTTGCTTTCTTATCGAATCTCCAGTGGAGGTCGTACTGCTGCGACTCTCCGAACTCTGTCTCCAGACGAGTAACAGAGTTTGGTTCATCGCACAATTTTCAACGGACCGCCCGACACCCACAGCAAGATTTTCTGCCTTTCCTGCACCTCTGCCAAAGCCTGAGGTTATTCCCACCTTACCAGACAATACCGACAGATGTCATGATGACGCCTCCCATTCCTCCGCGCCTGAGTCAGATTTGGTCTTCAGGATGTTCTGGCGGAAGCCCTCGGACTGCCTCGTGACTCATTGTGGCGGTTGGCAAGCTGTCGCCAACTGCCACCCGCCACCAGCAAGCCACCTGTTGAGCAACAGTATGGCCAGCGATCATGGTGTGAAGTACGAAACTGATTGATTGATGTGTAACTAACTAATGTGCCGAAAAATGGCGCATACACTAAGAAAAAGGAGGTTGTATAGAGCCAATGCAAATATCCCATATTTAGGCGTAAATGCATACCTCTAAACATCCAACTCATACATCTTGCTTATGGTGATGTGGGCCTGACACACCCCCTCAGACCTTGAGATGTGTCGAAATCGGTGATCTCTGTATTGTATTGTTGTTACTCCGGAACTGCGAGAATTTCGCGCGGAGATATGAGACTCGCGAGTCTCGTAACTGCGGGTCGCGGACTAACTATTCTATGAATAAGCGCCCCCTGAATTTAATATACCCCCTTAGGGGTTATTAATACTTACTTAGTATACCTTTATAAATATCCTTATAAGTTCTAAATAGCCTCCTTTTTATTATAGGAGTATTATTCTCCTTTATATTAATAATAATAAATACCTACTAAGTTATATAGTTATTATTTATTATTATTAGAAAAAATAATTAATAACCTCTTTAAATTTTATAATTAGTTAGTACTACCTACTACCTTTATATAAATCTATAATATAAATAATATTTTATTATACTCCTATTTATTAATTTTTAACTTCCTTTTCTTACTTTTTTAAATTATTTATAATTATAAATATATTTTCTTAAAAAATTACTAAAAGCCTTATATAATTAATTACTAACCCTTTTTAAATTATTTTACTTTTTATAATAATTTCTAATAAAACTCCTATACCCCCTATTAAATTAGTTCCTATTAATAAGGTAATTAATAATTCTATTATTAAATTTACCCCCCTTATTAAATTAGCTCTAATTAGTAAGGCTACTCCTACTCTAATTAATAAGAATACTCCTAAGGTTAATAATAAGTATATACTCCCTAAAAATAAGGAGGAAAATAGGGATAAAACTCCTACTAGTAAATTTTAGTACTCTTATACTTATTATTTAATTATTCTAATAAGATTTCTATAAAAAAATAATATTATTCTACTTATTAAGTAATTAAGGAGGCTAAAGTAAGGTATATTAAAATTACTAAGGAGAAAAAAAAGAAGATTATTATTAAGAAAAGTACTCTAAAAACTCCTAAGAAAAAGAGTAAACTTATAAGTAATTCTAATTTAAGTAATTTAAAACTTTATAATAATACTAATAATAATACTAAAAAGTATAACTTATATTTTAATTATTTATTATTCTTTATTAAGGGTCCTAATAAGTTTAATATATATTATAAGGGGCCTTATAAATACTACTATTATTATATATATAATAATATTTATTAGAATAGTACTCTTATTATTATTTACTTTTATTAGGAGTTTTATACTCTTTATATTAATTTATATACTTTAAAAACTATATATATTTTAAACTTTTATTTTCTCTCTTAAGTTTTATTAATTTTCTATTTTAAATTATTATAATAAAATAAAATAAATTTTATTATATTATAAGAACTATTTAAGTAATTTAGAAGGCTAGTATTAATTCTAAATAAGTAATTATAATAATAGGGCCTAATAACTTTTCTCCTACCCCTACTTAAATTACTCTTATTACTCTTATTACCCCTATTATACTTATTACTTTAGTTACTTCTATTATTCTAATTTTTACTAAAATTACTCTTATTATTACTATACCTACTCCTATTTTTAGAGTACCTCCTACTTTTAGTATTATTATTCCTAGTAAGACTTACTTAGAAATTCCTTCTTTTAATAGTATTCCTTTATACTCTTTTAATAATTTTACTTCTCCTAGTAATTTTAATTTCTTATCTCCTATACCTACTACTCCTACCTTAGTTACTCCTATAGTTAGTAGTTTAATTATAATTTCTTACTACTCTCTTAATCTCTTTTTAAGTATTATAGTACCTAAGAGCCTAGTTTTATAATTTCTTTATACTATACTTAATATATATAAATAAATTACTTATACTAGAGGACCTTTAGGTTATTAAATTTATACTCTTTATAAGTAATTTTTATTTCTCTTATTATAGGTTATAATTTAAATAGAATTTTTTATAATTTTCTTAGGGGCTTTATACTTATAAATACTCTTAATTTTCTAGGCTTTAAGTCTATAATAGAGTTCTTATTTTTACTCTCTTATTATTATTCCTTTATTATAAAACTTTTAATTCTATAAAGCTATTTATTAATTTTATTTTTTTAGGGATTATTTAATTATATTAGCTTTACCTATTTCTTCTTATTCTTCTTAAATTTAGCTTTTTAAGTACTTTTAAGCTCTTAAGTCTTATTTTAAAATCCTAATTATACTTAAAAGACTTTAAATAATTACTTTAAAAGTACCTTAATAAATTTATTAATTATTAATTTAATTAAGGGAGTATAAGAGACTTTTATTTAGTTCTTATAAATTTCCTAATAAAACTAGTAGTTATATATATTTATATACCTTAATTTTATTTAGAGCTATATAAGTTCCTTTATTATTAATTAAATAATTTAAAGGTTATTATATTAAATATAAATAATTAGAGCCTTATTTTAAGTTAATAGGAAAATTATATAAGATTCTAGTACTAATAGGAGCCTAATTTAGAGTACTATAATAAGTTAACTTATAAATAATACCTCTTTTATAGTATATAAGAGTATAAGGAGTTTAGCCTTAGTTATTAAGGTAATTACTATTAATTACTTACTTACTTTCTAAATTATAATCCTATTAAAGAGTTTTATTATAAAACCCTAAGAGCTCTTATAATTAATTATATTATCTTTAAAACTTATATTTAAAATTACTTCTAATATATTACTTAAGGTCCCTAAATTTACTTTATACTTAGAGTAGAGGTAATAAGTATTATATAAATATTAAAGGACTTAATTAATAACCTCTTAGTATTTTAAGTCTAGGTTTTAATTAAAATAAGTAAGTTAACTTACTATAAAAGTAATATTTATAAGTATGGAAAGGTAGGTAGGTAATAAAGTAGTAAAGCTTCTATATATATATAATTATTGGGATATTTACCTATATTACTGGATCCTATACGGATCCGAGGCTTCGGAGTGGATACTCCGGTAGTCACGCAGGTAGTCATGTGATCTATATGTGACTACACGTGACCCTCCTCAACTAGATATTATTCCTTCCTTTAAGGCCTCCCTCTTTAAATAACTTATCTTAATTAACTTACTTTTTATTTTATTTATAGTAGACTTATTATTTTTATTACTAAAGTATTAGAATTAACTAATATAGTGAATTCTATATTAATTAGTAGTTAACTTTATTATTATATTATAATATAATAAATTATAGATTAGTAAGGTTTATTATTTCCTAAATTAAAGAGATAATATTTATTTTAGAGTAATTCTAAGTCTCCCTTTATAATTAAGTATTATATTAATAGAGATAATAGATTTAGAAGGTAATAGTTTAGTCTCCCCTTCTGTATTCTACTCTCTAAAGTATTAAACTATGTTTTGACTGGGTAAAGTTTTAAATTCCCTAATTTATAGTTAATACCTTAGTTTACCCTATAATAATCTTATTAGCCCTACTTGGATAAAGTTTCTAATTCTCCTTAGTACTAATAAAGTTCCTGCTGTGTTGTATACTCTTGACCCTTTAAATAGTTATAAGTATATGATTTATACCTCCTCTTTAATTATTCTATAATAGCTTTGAAAACTATTTTTCTGCCTTGGATTTAATAGGACTATTCTTCTCCCTTAATAATCCTTAATAATCCTTGTCCTCCCTTATTAATTCCACTAAATTCTATACTTCTCTCTTTATTTCTCTACCTCCCTTACCCTTTATTTATAATTTATCCCTTTTAAAATAACTAGTAGTAAAGAATACCTCTAAATAATAATTAACTTATTTAAATAATAATAAATTACTAATTTAATTCTTTTCTCTCTAGACTATTATAGAGTAAGTTATATAAGATAGTATAAATTAACTAATCCACTTTATTATAGAGTAAGTTATTCTACTATACTTACTAAGATCTAGCTTATTTAACCTTAAAGATAAGTGAATCTCTTCTCTTTTATAAAGAGATTTTATAAGAGAATATATTAAATATATATTAAAACTACTTATTATTAGTAATAATTTACCTTTTTATATTATTTATATAGTAAGTTAAATATATTATAAATAGTAATAATAAAGTAGTAATTCTATAGTAGTATACTCTCTCCTAGTCCTCTAAGATACTTAAGAGGGATAATAACTATATTTAACTTATTTAACCTCTTTTTTATTAATTTAGCTTATTTAGCCTCTTTTTTATTAATTTAACTAGTTATACTAAATTGCCTAATTCACTACTATTTTCTATTATTTAGTACTAAATTCCTCTCCCTCTTATACCTCTAAAACTCCCTCTTTCCTATAATAACCTCTACCTTAAATCTCTCCCTCTTATAACCTCTACCTTAAATCTCTCCCTCTTACTATCTCTAACCTAAATCTCTCCCTTTTATAATTTTATTACTATTTAATAAATTTATTAATTAGTTTATTATTATAATAAAGGTTAGTACCTTTGGGGAAATAGCCTTCTACTAGTAAGTAAAGATCTAATAGGACTATTAATTAACTACATTAGTAGTACCTAACTTTTCTAAGCTAAAATAGTATATATTAAGTCCTTTGGACTATTTAAATTACTCTATTAGTTTACTTATTATTATCCCTTTCTATTAGTATTTAATTAAAGTATATAATAGGTATTAACTCTTAAGTTAAATAATTATTTATTAATTTGCCTCCTTATTTATTATTTATTATTATTTTTCTCTAGCCTAATTAATAATTATAATAATTCCCTTTTTAGGAAGGACCCTTTAACCCCTTTTAGGGACTAGTTAACTAAGTTAAATCCCCTTTTTAGGAAGCCCCTTTTTAAATTAGAAGTACTAAGTTTTCTCTCTTTAGGAAGCCCTTCTAGGGAAAGATAAGTATTATAAAAACCTCCTACTCTTCTTTAATACCCCCTCTTTATAAAATTCCCTATTTAGGAAGCCCCTATTTAGGGTTAAAGACTAAGTTCCCTCTTTAAGAAGACTAAGTTCCCCTTTTTAGGAAGAGAAATAATAACTAGAGTAGGTGAATATATTTAAGTTTAATATTCATAATTTATTTACTAAATAAATTAACCCCTAATAATTATAACTTAGGGAAGGTACTTATATTTATAATATTAATATTAGTCTACTTATAGTTTATTTCCTTTTATTATTCTTCTAAGTATTATATTAATTACCCCTAATACCCCTATTAGCTTAGTATATTAAAAGTCCTTAATCCCTATTCCTAATAAATTTAAAAGCCTTATTAACTACTTAATATATAGTTATTTATATACTTTTAATAATAAGAAAATAGACCCTACTAAGATTATAAGTTTTACTATTTATTATATTAATATATTTATTAAATAAAACCTATAAAATAAGTAGTTATAGTCTAACTTTAAGAATATCTTTAAAGACTATATAAATACTTTTAAATATATAAATAGTTTTATAATTAAGGCTCTTTAAAAGTTTCTCTTATATAAAGATATTTTTATTAATTATAATAAAGGTTTTATTAAGGAAAACCTTATAAAAACTATTATTAAACTTAATTATTATTTATAAACTTAAAAAAACTTTAAAATTATTAAAAGTACTTATCCTAAGTTAATTACTTATAAGAATAAAAATACTAAATTCTATTAAGAACTAATAAAACTTATTAATTAGGAAGAGATAATTATTCTTAATATTATTATGAAGGACTAGGCTTGGGCTTATTTAGCCTAAAGGGTGCGCAAAATACTATTTATTTAGAACTAAGGAGGGAAAAGGGAAGTTTCCTATAATGGATAAAAAGTCTATATATAAGGGGCCCAGTGGGGGCCCACTAGGGGAGCACTGGGTAGGGACTGGGTGAGTAAGTATGGATAAAGCCCAGGCTAATGTTATCTAGGCATAGCCCGTAACATTACCCCCCTCCCCCCCCTCCTATCCCGGGGGGGGTGACTGCTGGGTTACTATTGTTTAACGCGATATCCCTGTACCTCTCCTTAAACTGCTCTAGGGCTGCTATCTCTACCACCGCGGCTACTAGCTCCTATATTAGGTCTATGTATTTAACCTACTTTATAAGGGCCTCCCTCTATTACTCTTTACTTACTTAGTGGGATCTTGCTATTAGAATATTCTTAATCTCCTATTTAGCCTTATTATTATTATTTATAATGGGAAGTAGCTATATATTTATTATAATTTACCTAGGTAGGGGGTTATTAGTAGCTCTTTAGAGGAGATTTATATAGAACTTTAGGTATATAGAGTCTAGTATATTAAATTCTACTATAAGGGGGGATATTACTTATACTACTTTATATTTATAATATAATTAAGTAAGTTTTTTATTTAATTATAGGGACTTATAATTAGTTATATTTAATTATACTTTATTATTTATTTAGTACTTCTCTATTAATAATTACTTTTTATTAATTTAGTTCTTAGTTCTCTATTATATAAATATTATTTTTATATAAATAAATTCTATAACTAACTTAATCTAGTTAATTAATTATTAAGTTATTACCTCTCTATTAGAGGGTACTTTAGTAATCTCCTCTATTACTAGGATTAAGTTAATATAATATTTATACTCTATAAAGAAAGGTATTATTCTAATAGAATTATATTATTAATTATAGAGTACTAGTTAAATAATAAGTAATAAGTCCCCCTAATTATTCTAGGACTAGTAAATAAAGGCCCTTAATATAATTTAGATCTCTTAGTTATATTACTCTATACTATTATTTATTTATAGGTAGTACTTAGTACTTAGTAAGTAAGTTATACCTATTAATTTATAGAACTCCTTCTAAAAGTAATTTACCTAGTTTAACCCTCTATTATTAATAATAAATTATAGTATTCTATAGAAGTAGTAGTAGTAGATAAGGAATTACTAAGTATAAGTCTTAGCTTTTATTATATTTATTTCTTTTAGAATTAGGGATTTACTTAGGTAATTTATAATAATTTATAAATAGTAGCTCTTCCTCCCCTTTATTAGAGGAAGATTAATAATAAAGTCCATAGAGAAATTAGAATATAATTAGTTAGGTACTAGGAGGGGCTTTAAGAAACCCCTCTTAGCCTACCTCTAAATATGGACCCCTCTATATATATTATAATTTCTTGTGAATTACTATACTATTTAGGACTACCTTAATTAATAGAACCTCCTATTTATAATCTCTAGGGTACTATTCCTCTCTAGGTAACCTATAGTACTAGAGTTATAGGATTCTTATATTAACTTTATCCTAAGCTTATTTAGGGGGTAGTTTATATTATTATTACTAGGAACTTATAGTTTCCCCTAAAATACTAGTTTACCTAGAGTATTTATTTTATACTTTATAATTTATATTTTAAAGTGGAGGTTTAGTGGGAGATTATAGTCCCCCTAGTGGATAATTATATAAACTTACTAGTACTAGGTATTCTTTCTTATAATATAATTCTAGAATTCTTAGAGATTAGGCCTATTATTAAAGATCTGGGTACTATTAACTCCTATATAGTTTACTTAGGGCCTACTAAATTAGGTATTATTAGGGATAATTTAAATTATTTACCCCTATTATTAATTATTATTCTAGCCCTTAGGGGTATTTTACTCTTAGTATGAGAGAGTATTAGGAATTATTACTTAAGTATTAAGTTAGTACTTAAAATAGAAGTTATACTTAGTTAACTCCTTAGCCTATTAACTCTACTTTTTTATGAGGTACTATTTTTTTATAAAGTACTTAAGACTCTTATAATTTATAAGTACTTTAAATCTCTTAGTACTCCTTAGCTCTACTTTTTATACTCTTAAGTAGAATAATATTATTAAAAGTTCCTTATTATAAATAGAGTAATTATACTTAGTAGGGGAGAGGTATTATAAGTAGAAGGCTACTAAGTACCTAGTACTTTACTTATTTTCCTAGGTTAATATACTTCCTAGTATAAAGTTAGAGTAGTTTATTTCTACTATTATTAGGGTATTTAAGTTAAACTAGTGGAGTATTAGTTCTATTATAAAGAGCTACTTTAGTTCCTAGAATACTTATTACTACTCTAATACCTACCTAAAAAGAGTGTCCTTCTTTATTAACCTTATTAATAGCTCTATAATTACACTATATTAAGGTATAAAGACCTTATAATAATTAGTAAATTTAAGGAAATTTTAGACCCCCTTAAGAGTTACTAGGGGGAGCTAGCTAATAATTATAGTTAATTTCTTAGAATTATAGGAGATACTCTTTCTTATAATTATTATAAAACCTATATACTTAATTTTAGTAATAGAGAATTTATACTTTTTAGGGTCTAGTTATAACTTAGTAATTAAGAGGTAACTAAGTACTTAGTGGACCTTATTCTTATAATTACTCTGGGATTTACTAAAGTAAATTAGAATATTATTTATATAAGCTATAATAAAGTTATCTAGGAATTAATAGAGATAAGTATTAATATATTATTAGAAAGTAGTAGGTACTCTAATAAGGCTAAAGGGGTAGATTACTTATTTAAATAATTTATACTTTATTTAGAAGGCTATTTTTTCCTAGTTAGTTTTATTAATTCTAATTTTATAGAAGACTATAATTATATTAAGCTTAGTATACTATTTTGTAGTAGCTATTCTTTAGAGGGTCTCTAAGATTAAAGGTAGTAAATATTAGTCTTTCTTAGTAATAGTATTTAGGGCTTAATAATTTATATAGAAATAAATCCCTCCTCCTAACTTCTTAATAAAGAGTATTAGGGCCCCTATAGTAGAGCTACTAGTTTTAATAAAGCCCTTATTTAGTAGGTTCTCTAAAGTCTTCTTTAATATAAGAAGCTCCTCTCTTAATATATTATATAATAGCCCCTAGGGGAGCTCTAGTATATAGCTTTTTTTATTTAGGACTAAGGGGATTTTATAATTTATACTAGGGTAAATAGGGGGTAATTAGTAGACTATATTAAATTAGAATAAATTAGGGAACTCCTTAAGGATATATACTAGTATATAATTCTTAGAGTTAATAGGCTTTTTTAGTACTAGGGCCTTCTTAATATTCTTTAGATTTATAAATATTACTTAGTAAGTAGTAAGTACCTCCTTATTAGTCTTAGTTATATACTAGTATAAGAAGATAAAGGAGTTTACCCCTAGTAGGTAGGCTAATTAAATTTCTTAAAAACTTATAAGTTCCTCCTAGTACTCTAAGTAGGCTATTATACTTATCTTCCTATAAGTTATTTATTAGGCCCTAATATTATAAACTACTTAATTATTCTTTATTTAAGGCCTACTAAAGTATAAGAGGGAATAGAGACCTTTAATTATATAAGTATAAATCTTTTATATATACTTACTAACCTCTAGAGTTAGAATAGTAATTCTCTAAGTATTACTAAGTAATAGCTTAGTAGTATACCCCCTTATTTTCCTCTTCTTTTTATTAATAAGTAATAAGTAAAGTCTCTTTATAAGGGAGGTATTAATAATAGTATATATATTATAACTAGTATTAACTAATATATAAATAGTATAGCCTTTATTAATTCTTATTTAAATAGTAATTAACTACTAATTACTCTTTTATTCTTACTTTTATTACTCTCTCTATTCTTAGACTTCTACCTAGGTTAATCCTAGTACTTAACTTTATACTAGAGTTACTTTTTTCCTAACTCTTTATTATTTAAGGGGTTATTATTACTCCCTAGGTTCTTATTTATATTACTTATAAATAATTTAATTTTTAAGACTCTTATAGAAATATTCTTTTTTTAATTTAAATAGTTCTACTAAATATAGCCTACTTTACTATAATTATAGTATTTATAGGGGTCTCTTTAATATTTTAAATTATTATTAATAGAGGAGAGGGACTCTATAGAGCCCTAGTAATTATACTACTTAGTTATAAAACTAGTTATTATAATATTCTTATTAGTATTATAGTTAATAGTTCTATAGTAGAGTACTAGGTAATAACTAATTAATTCCTTTATATATTTAAATTTCTATATAATATCCTAAATCTTTATAAGTTATTTATTATACTTTATAGGGAGCTCTATAGTAATTAGGAGCTCCTTTAAATAAGGTATTAGGGTAGCCTCTAAGAGGGAAATTTAAATTATATTTAACTAATTATATTTACTAGTCTCTATTAAGGTCTTTTTAAAGTGGGGAAGAAAGGTAGTAAGTCTCTTATTATTCTTTTATTAGAGCCCCTATAATTAGGCTACTACTTAGGGCTAGTTATTTAAATTTAAGTATATTTAATTTAAGTATATTATAAATACTTTTAAATTATAAGTACTACTTAAACTCCCTATTATATAAAAGATTTTAATTACTTATTAGGGACTAATATCTAAATAAGTATTAATTAGGTACTAATATTTAAAGTTACTATTATAAAAGTACTTATTAATCTTAAGTTTAGTTTTTATTTACTAAGCCTAAATTTAGTACTCCCTTTATTTACCTAAGAACTTTAGTAGGAGGGGTAAGGGCTTTTAGTAGTAAGTAATTACTAGGGGGGGAGTAGGGTATTTAACTACTTATATAGTAGGAGTTATAGCTAGTATTAAGGCTAGGGTATTCTCTATTATAGGGAGAGTGATAAATATGGGTACCTAGGGAGGTACTAGGTAGCTTACTAAGGTGGCAATATCCCTTTTTACTAACTTATCTATTAGTTCTATAATTCTCTAGTAGAGAGAACTAATAAAGTATTCTAATTACTACTAGAGTAGTTTATTTATAGGAGGGCCTCTTATAGGGATCTCATGGGGGGTATTAATTCCCTCTATTATATTATCTATTATATTATTTAATAGCTCTTATTTATTCTAGGAGCCTAACTTACTAATTAAATAATTTACTAGTAGGGAGCCACACTTAATTCTATTATTATTTATATAGTAAATAAGGACTAAGTTCTAAATATATAAAGGGCTGGGCCTAGGCTTATTTAGCCTAAAGGGTACACAAAATACTATTTATTTAGAACTAAGGAGGGAAAAGGGAAGTTTCCCACAATGGATAAAAAGTCTGCATATAAGGGGCCCAGTAGGGGCCCACTAGGGGAGCACTGGGTGGGGACCGGGTAAGTAAGCACGGGCAAAGCCCAAGCCAATATTATCCGGGCATAGCCCGTAACAATTATTATTTATTCTACTCTTTTACTCTAATTCCTCCCTATAAGAGTAGTAAGACCCTTATTAGCCCTAGTCTCTCCTACTTATATTCCTTAAACTCTCTCTCCAGCTACTACTATTCCTTAGAATACCCCTATAGGCTAAAATATTATTTAGAACCTATTTATAATATTTAAACCCTGAATTACTCCTCTAATTAAATAATATTCTATATTCTATTATTTATAATTTATTTTAGACCCCCCTATTTCTTATTAGCTTAATATTCTTATTAAGTTTTATATTAATAAGAGTATAAAGTATAATAATAGTAAGCTAGATATTATGAATATAAAACTTACTATTTTTAAGGATTATTACACTAAAGCTAGTATTACCCCTAACTAATATACTAAAGCTTTCTCCCTTATATTAAAGAATAATACCTAAGATTTATATTATTATAATATTATAGAAGTAGTAGTTTTACTAACTTTTAATTAAATAATTAGTAATATAAAGAGTTATTTTAAAATAGAGAAGTTTTAATTAATTAATAAAATAATATAGTAAAATATTACTTTTATTAATCTCCTCTATTAATACCCTAAAAAGCCTAAATCTAAGGTTCTTAAGATACTATTTAAAACTCTTACTACCTTAAAACTTATATTTAACCCCAAGTTTAATAATAAGCTACTATTAAGAAATAAGATTATTAAAGCCTATTAAGGAATATAGGAATATAAATTTACCCTTTATAACCCCCCCTCTATAATTTAGGACTTCTTTAACTCTCTTTAATTCACTATTAATATAATCTTATAAATAAATAATAAATTATCCCAATTTATTACTAATTACAATAACTAAGAAAAGTATAATTAAATATATATAAATAAATATTTTCAGAGTAATAATAACTAGAACTTTAGGGGAAGTAATAACCACAGATTTTAGCCTTATCCTTACGGAGATTAATTAAACTAGTACTACCTAATATATAAGAATAGAAGCAATTCCCATAATAACACAAGAAAATACTAGACTTATAATAAACTAGAGTACTAAATATAGAAATACCCTAAAGCTAAGAAAATATTAGAATTTAGTAGGTTTAAGTCTAGGTACTTTTAAAATATAATAGAAGATAAATTTAGTACTTTTCTCACCTATTATAAAAGTAATAATAATACTAATAGTATAAATAATAATAATAGTGAATTTAACTCTAATAATAAGGTCTAATAGTACTTATAATACTATTACTAGAATTAACCTAAATTTATATTCCCTTCCCTAAGTAATTTTACTACCTATTTTATAGACTTTATATTTATAATTAATAATAATAAGTTAATAATAATACTATTAAATTAAGTAACCTTCTATATAATTATAAAAATTAATTTAATTATAAAGACTAAAGACTCCCTACCTTAGCCTACCTAGCTTATTTTACCTAGAAATCCCTATTCTACTTAATTATTTACCCTTAATAAATAATACTCTAAAGAAGTCTTTCAGGGAATTATACTAAATTCAGGAGCTACTAAAGTCTCTATAATAGGACAATATTAAGTTACTACTCTCTAGTAATTACATCCCTCTATTATAATTAATAAATTAAATACTAATTAGGTAAGAGTTTAATTTAAAAATAAACCTTTTAAAGACTCCTTTAGTACTATTACAGTTTCCACTATTTTCAAAGATATAGTTTTTTATATAGTCCCCTCTAATATTCTATTTTTACTCTACTTAAGAGATATAAATAAATTAGGGATTTATTTTAATAACCTCTAAAACTACCTACTTCAAAGTAGAATTACTACCCTAATTATATATAAATAGGACTATACCTAGCTTTTACTTAATAATAAATAAACTTTTACCTAAAATAACTATTTAATAAATATTAAGCTTTATTAATTATACTACTATTTTAGACATTCCTTTATTACTAAGTTAACTACCCTCCTTTAGTAAATAGACTATCCCATTTAAACCACAGTAATTAAGTAATTAATAAAGATTTATTAATACTACTAACTAAATATAAGAAGCCCCTAATAATTCAAATTTATACTAAAGAATAATTACTTCTTTAATCATAAGATTATTTATAATATAATATATCTTAATAGCAAAGTAACCCTATATATTATTAATTCAGTAACTAACTTTAATACTACTTATTTTCTCCCTAACATTTTAACTAAAATAATATAGGAGACTCTCTACCTCTACTAAATCTATATATACCAAGGCCCTCTAAATTAAATTATTACTAACACTAGCCTCAACTTTATTACTAAAACCTTTAAAAAGAGCACTAAATCTATAATTATTACTATTAAGGTGGTCCCAATTAAAGCTCACTACTAAATTAATAAAACAGAGAGGTACTATAGCCCTTTATAATAGGCCTATACTATTATTTAGCAAGAATTACCTTCCACTAAGCTTAACCTTATACTCTAAATAACTATTAAAGTAATTAATAATACTACTAGACCTAATAAATTAATACTAACTCTACTTATTTTTAGTACTTACCTACGAATTAGTAATAACCCTACCCCCTCCCCTAATATTACTATTAGAGCTAAGGTTATTTACTCTATAATAAATAATTTATATAAGGAGACTACTAAATATAAAGTTATAAATACTCTTACTACTTATAATAGCCTAACTACTAATAAAGTTATTAATCTCCCCCTTTAATCCTAGGTATATATTTACTATAAAAAAGGGAGCTAATAAGGCCCTTATTACCTTATAATAATTATAAGTGAAATTATTATTATTAAGTTACTCTAAGGTCCCTAAGATTTTCCCTCTATTATAATTAAACCCTAGTATAGAGACCCCAATAATAATTATAAGAGTAACTAAGACCCTAATTCTACTCTACTAAACCTAGAAATTATAGCTCTAATTACTCCTAATATTATTACCTAATATCCCCATAGTAGACCCCATAAGAACCCTATTCCCTTAAATAATACTTTTAAATAAGAGGTAAATTATATAATTTTTATAATTACCAAGGAAATAGTAGATTTAGCTCTCTCCCTTACTCTCTAAAAGGCTAGGAAGATTACTATAGAAGGATTATTATTTAAGAAGTTATAAGAAAAAGAAATTAATACCCTACTCTAGTGGGAAGTCTTTAAATTTAAAACTTTTAACCCTAATAAGTAGTATAATTAACTCTTTTAATCCCAAATAGTTAATAAAATTAAGAATAAAACAATAACTCTATTTAAGAAGTCCTATTTAATTATTTATAATATTAATAATACTAAAAAGTATAGAATTCTAAGCTAATCTCCTACTATTTAATACTATAATATATATTTACTACTATTAATTACTTTATCCCTTAGTCCAGATTATTAAATCTAGATTAGAGATATTATATAGGCCTATATATAGTCCTAAACCCCACTAACTAGAGATATTTATACCCACCTTCCTAATTAAATTTAAGATTAGTACCCCCCTAGTATTATTATAAAGATTATAAAGCCTCTCTATGGGATTATAAAAGCTAGTACTCACTAGTAGGTAATATATAGTACTTATTATAGGGATAAACTATAAATAGAGAGTTCCTTCTTTAATTTATATTTATTATTAATAAATAAATTAAACCCCTATTTTACTATTATTAGTATATAAACTAATAATACTATTAATTTATTAATAGAGCTCTTTTTAGTTATTAAAAATAAGGAACTAGCTAAAACTAAGTTTATAACTAAACTAAAGGAGATTTTAACCTATAAAACCCTAATTATATTTAATAATAGTACTATTATATTATTAATAAATGAATTTATAACTCTTTATTAAAAGGGCTAAGGCTCTAAGTTAAAGCTTATTAATGTTAAATCCACGGCTAAAAAGTAGTAATATATTAAATAATAAGCCCAAGGTACTTATATTACCTCAATTTACTAACCTAAGGCTTATTTTAACTTATTAACTACTATATAATATTAGGACCCCTCTAATAAGGATATTACTACCCTTAATAAATAACTTTTATAACTAAAAAATAATCTTAAGTATAGCCTCATATTTACTATACTATTACTACCCACTATAAAACTATTTATATTTATAAATAAATTATTTACTAATAACTAGGACCTAATATTATAACTTAATTATATTATTATTCTAATTAATAAAAAAATCCATAATATATTATTTATAATTAATAATAATATTATCTACTATAATTTAACTAAGTATAAATAAATTACCTATAGTATATTAACCTCTAAGATTTATACTATAGTTACTAGCGCGGACCTAGTCT